>PVKE010025111.1:0-23298 GCA_004027555.1 Craseonycteris thonglongyai
TAATGTGGTCTCTCATTTCCGGAGGGTTATGCAGCGCAGGAAAAGACAAGTGACATTGGACAGATTTTTCAGCAAAACTGAGCCTGCAACTAGGAGACAAAGGAGAGAGGAAACCCCTGAAGGAGACCCCCCTGATGTCCTTATGGAGGGGGACTCTCCCTCCAAACAATAACCGCCTCCCACCTGCCTTCCTCCATGCTAGAAGTCATCTCAAGCAAGGTTAGTGTTCTCTCTTTCTACATTACTATACTGTACTAATGTGTATTGTAATTTGTTTCAGATTTTTTTTTTTTAAAAGCCATCATGACTTCTTTTTTTTTTTTCCACATTTATAGAGAGAAATTATCTTTTTGTCTTCAGCGCATATTTATTTCTATTTTACTTTTGACAGATAGAGAGAGAGACAGAGACAGCTAGAGAACCGAACTGTGGGAACTCCCCAGTTCAGCACGTGGGTCCTGCCTGGGCCGGAGCCGGGATTCGATCCTCGGTCCTCATGGCCTCAAAGCGAGCGCTCAACCCGCTGAGCCGTCCCGGCTTTCCCCAGTTTCAGATTTTTTGTGCTTCAAAAACCGAAAAAAAAGGTCAGAACGGATTAACTGGATTTACATTGAACCCTATGGGAAACTGTGCCTCGGTTCACGACCAATTCGGTTCGTGACCAGAGTCAGTTCACGAATTAAGTTCGTGAACCGAGGTACGACTGTATTCTCCTGTCCACTTTCTGTGTGTAGTAGAGGAAGAGTACATCTATTTTACTCAAAATATTATTTCATCATTAAAGAGCAAGTTAATATGGACAAAAGAATATCTATCCTTATTATTTTCTTCTGGAAACAATTACTGCCCTATCAAAAGCATTTGTATAGTGAAGATTTTATTTAAGGTTTCACAGTTGAGAGACATCTAGAGCAGTTAATACAATATCCAGGCATCTCCTTTTAGTCAGCTACTGTCTAAGGGTAGGAAGTATTGTTCCACTTGTACATAATTGAGACAGTCTACTTAAATGGTTTATTTGTCTTCACCCTTTCAAAGTTTTCCAGCCATTTACACCAGAATTGACACAGCAGTTTTACTCTAGGAATTATCCCAGTGATATTATTGATGGAAAGCAAAAAGGCTATGCTTGCCCTGGGTTCCCCAAACTCTGAACATCTGGCTGGTCCAACCACTGAGTATCCACTGACCCTCAGGTCAGTGAACTGCCCAGACCCTCCTACCTGGTCTCCTGAGAAAGAGTCGACATCTAGCCAGCTGCTTGCGTGAAGAGGAGTGGAGCATGGCTAACTGCCCAGCACACACACATGCCCAGGCCAAGGCAGAGTCCTCATACCTGGTAAAGAAAGTTCTGCATGAGACAAAGGACCCCCTTTTCTGAGAACAGTGGGTAGAAGAGCATGCCCACCCACTCACCTCTGGCCAGTTGATATGGGACAAATGAAGGAGCTCCTACCCCCACTATAGAAATTTCTGGTCTCCTTTTTCCTTAGTTCATCAGCTCCCCTGTTTTACTATTTTTACTTGTTCCTAGAATCGCCTCTGACTCCCACTTTAATCATTCTTATGCTAAGTATATTCCTAAAATGTACCATCTCCAGCCTTAGTGAATTGTCCTGGAATTTGTATTTCCCAGGCATCAACCTAATTATCCTGGAACCTATGTTCTGGGTTGTTGACTGTGGCCAAGTATTCTTTCCGGGTCTTCCAGACTCAACTTCTGGGCAAATAATGTCCCAGGAATGACAGGTTAGGGTGGAGGAGGGGCTGCAAGATCAAATAGAGCTGTGATGCCTTTAAAGTATGCTTTTGGGCCAATGCTTTCAAGTTCATTAACTGAATCTGTCTCTCCAGGGAGTCTTCTAGACCATCCCAACCAAAGAAGTCAACACTGTCTTTGAGGCAGATCTTGAAACCCCTTACCCCCTTCCAGCCTAGTGAGGGGGAAAGTTCCATGACCCACTCTAACAGGCAGGGACAGCCACCACACTCAGTAGAAAGTGAATACAGAAGAGACCTTCAGCCCTTCAGCATCCTATAGAGATTTAGAAGATCACATCTCAATAGAAAAGCAAGCAGGCAGCTAGAGTAAGAGAATCTTGGGACCCCTTCCATAGCACTCATCTTCCACCTAAGCCTCACTATACCATCATTATATCATATATATACCCAGAAGTTCACTAATACCATTATATCAGACTGAATTCTGGGAAGGAACTTACACAGGTGAATAAAGATGATGTAATGGCCCCTGTCAATCAAGACTGTCAATCAAAGTCCCTACACTCAGAAGGGTGTAAGCCCTTCCAGGAAAAAAAAAACAAAAAACTTCCCAGTCCCCGATAATTGGGGCCGACAGAACTAGCTCTTCTTGCTCAGGCCTATCTCCATCTCTTAGAAGTAAACTTTTATTGCTTTTACTTTTATTAAGCTTCTCTTTGACTCCTATACTTCTGTGTCTCACTTAATTCTTTGTTCTGGTCATGAAGAACCTGGGCATAGCACGGAGGATCATATTCTCCAACAACACAGTCACTACCCACTTAGCCCACATGGAGCTCTTCTGCTCACGCTGCGTAGTATGAGGCAGCATTCAGTTGGCTTGTAGTTTCCTCATATTCTGTGAATTGAAGGGTCAATAAAAGACCTCATTTTGAGGGAGAAATCCCACTTTAAAGTCCTCTGGAGCAAGAATACTAGTCTTATTTACACTAATGCACTGGTCTTTCCCCAAACAGTACTCAACCTGTACCCCATGTGGCAGGCAGAGCCATCTTTTAAGGCCAGATGACAGCTCACATCCTGTCCCTATTTACTGGCTTACCTTTCCCTCAGGGTAAGTAAGGACTTGTATTGAACCCTCCTGTATGCCACGCCTCCAGGCCTCCTCAAAGTAACTTTTTTGTTGTTGTTGTTAGAACTCGGATGTTCTTCCCTCTTTCCTTCATGGATTATATACATATTTTAAGCCAAGGTTTACCTATCTTATAAATCTCAGCTTTTTGCTTTAGTCTTGAAATAAAGGAGATTCAACATTAACATTTAATAATATTAGATGGGAAAAAATTAAGAAACTTTTCATTTTTCTAATTTAAATTATTCATTTCATTTTGATAAGCAAGCATTTGGGGGGCACTTATAAGGTGGCATAAGATTCAGTTAAATTAAATCTATTGCTCATTTGAATGCAATGTAGAAAATACTATGAAGGAAAAATACAGATAGCATGCTAAGAAGAAAGTCTAGAGGGTGAGAGAAGACATCTTAAAGAAGTGATGGATTGTTCACTTTTTAGAAAATATTTCCTTTTTCTTATAAAAATGTATTATTTTGGTAAGAATTTTTAATGCCTTGCACCAATGTTTTTCCAGGTTAAAATAGTCAACAGCACACTAATCAAGCATTAGTCAGAGGGCTGCTCTATACCTAGTATTCTTTTTAGAAACTAAAAAGGAACCTATTTACTATTTAGTGAGAGTTACCTCTAGAGAAAAAATTGGACATGGCTGATAAAATGTTAAAAAGATAAAATTGGTAAGATTTGGGCAATAAAACATCCTATACTAAATTGGATTTGGGAACGGGGAGGATATTTTTGCCATTAGAAGAAGAGAACCAAAAGAAGATGACGAAAAAAAGAAAAGAGAAGGGAGAAAAAAGAAGAAGAAAAAGAAAGAGAGAAAGAGAGAGGGAGAGATGAAGGAGGGAGGGAGGGAGGGAGGGAGAAAGAGAAAGAAAGAAGAAATAGAAAGAAAGAAAGAAAGAAAAGAAAGAAAGAAAGAAAGAAAGAAAGGAAGGAAGGAAGGAAGAAAGAAAGAAAGAAAAGGAAAGAGAAAGATTTGAGGTTTGACCAAATCTAGTTGAAATGAGTACAGTTTCAATCCCATGCACTCTCTCATCTGAGGAGTTACAGAGCACCCATTACCTGTCAGGCACTGTGCTTACATGCGTTATAACAGAGGGCGTGTCAACGGAATAGCACGGTGTGTTTGGTGTTAGCCTGGGGAAATTCAGAGTGAAATCGAAGACCCACAGCAGGGTACCTAGGCCAGTTTTCATTGGAAAATGGTTTGGGATCTTCCTGGAAAAGCTGAGATGCAAAGGAAAAGGAGATTGGAATGGATGTTCCCGAGAAGAGAAAATGGTATGAATGAGAAACCAGGCACAACAGAGAACACTTTCCATCTGAGGGACTGGAAGTTGTTCAGCAGGGACTGAACAGATTGTAGTTAGATGGGGCGGGGTCAGAGAGGAACCGTTGAGGAGCACAATATGGGCCAGGCTTACAAGTCTGTCACTGGCCAGGCCTTCTGTTTAAGAGCAATGGGGGCCTTAGAAAGGTTATAAACAAGGGAGGGGTGTGATCAGAGATATTTAGGCAGCACTGTCAAGAAGAGGCTGGTAGAGAAAGGCTGGCAGCTGTGGGACCACGTCTGGCACTGCAGTAGTAGTGCGGGAGTAGAACAGGAGAAGAGAAATGGAAACCTGGTCTGCGTCAGGGAATCCTTGGTATGCTAGCCGAAGAACTTGAAATGTCACATTTCACTTCTTAGTCCTTAAATATTAAGAACTGTGTATCAGTACATACTCATAATCATCAGAAGTTATTGCTATCTGTGCCTAGAAACACAGATAAATCCAAAACAGTATACTTCTGGTACCCTCAGGAAGGAAGGAAGGAAGGAAGGAAGGAAGGAAGGAGAGAAATGCCAAGAACAGACCTTATGGGTGGAGAGAATAAAGAAGCGATGAATAACTTTTTCTCTTTAATACTTAAGCTCAGGACTGTTATGATGGAAAAAGTGGCAGCGACTGGCGCTCTCTCTCTCTCTCTCTCTCTCTCTCTCTCTCTCTCTCTCTCTCTCTCTCTCTCTCTCTCTCTCCTTCTGCCTGGTGTTTCCAAGAAAAAGCAATCTAGAGCCCTGGCTCCATAAAGAGACCAGGGGAGACCTAGGAAGCAGTTCTCTGTTTTCATGTGAATCCACACAGTTTCCTTTGGTTATTATTTGGCGTAAGAACTACCTCCAAACAAGTGGAAATCACTGGACTTAACCATCTGTTAATACCATTAATCAAGTGTCTGTGGGAATCCCACAAGGTTAACAGCAGCAAGGCCTTCACGTCTGCTTCCTCTCTGTTCCCTGTCACTTTGGTTTACACAACACACTCTCAGTTCTGTGGGGTACAATTTTGCTAGCTTCACAATCCAGCAAAATGTCAGTGAACTTGGAGAACGCAAAAAACGGTCCCCATCCCAGCTCTGCTACCCATTTGAAGTCACTTGCCTTGCTCGATAATGAATTGCTACAATTTCTCAAAACCAAGTAGTAGGACTAAATTATCTTACGTTATTTCCAGCTAAACATTACGTTTTTTCTGAGTCAGATAAAACGTCAGTCTCTCAGACTAGGAAGGATAGTGAAATGAGTACAGAAACAGGATACCAAAATGATAATTAAAAAAACCAAAAGAAAACAGAGCTTATCAAATAGCCACAGCTCCTGCTTCCTAGACAGTGAGATTTTCTTTCCTGAGGACAAGGCGCCAGGAGCCCTGTAGAGCGAGACCCTGTTTGCTCCGATCTCCTGGCTGAGGCCCACTCTGCTACTCCCTGCAAGACCACTGTCAGGGTTTGAGATCTGGCTTCTGGAAGGACAATGACCTTTCCTCCTGACATGTGTTAGCAATGGACCCAGCCACTTTTCCTGGACAGATATGAATAGCATCAAGGATCTGAAAGGGCTTCTAGTACGGGTTTCAGCCACGATCTTCAAAAACCAATTGCTCACCAATCTGACAGACCTGCTCCAGGCCAAAGTGCCCTTCCTCCCAGTCTCCACATTGATTATTCTAAGAAGTCTCCCAGCTTGAATGAAAAATATCAAACCATTAAAAAGGAGCAGCCTTTCTAAAGCTATTGAATCTTAAATGTCTCCAGATATTCTTAGAAATGTGAGGTCAGGGGTGAAGTGGGGTGCTGGAGGCAGGGACTGGGCAAGACACAAATAATTCCTCCCAAGGATTAATGGAGGAGAGTTTGTTTTATTTATTTATTTATTTAATTTCTTTATTTTTATTTTATTTATTTATTTATTTTTTATTGTTTTGACAGAGAGAGAGAGAGACAGAGAGACAGAGACAGAGAGAGAACTGAACTGGGGGCACTCCCCAGTTCAGCACATGGTTCTGCACGGGCTGGGGCCGGGACTCTATCCCCGGTCCCCAGCGCTGCAAAGTGAGTGCTCAACCCACTGAGCCATCCAGGCTTCCCCAAGAGTTTAATAAAGATGTTATGAGCCAGTGAGATGGCAAAGGATCCATGGGTTAGCCTCAGCAAGAAGCTGTTGGCACCTCTAGGGCTGTAGTTGAGGGGCCACAGATAGAATCTGTGTCTTGGGGGAGGAATGTAGCCTCTTACAAACTTTGGTCTTTGGGAGTAAATATCAGAACTCTCATTCCTCTCATCTTCGGTCCCTTTCATTTTCTACCACTGCTTCCCTTTGGCTAAGCCCAAATAGAGGACAGGGGCACACAGGGCATGGATGCATGTGGAGGTCAGCATCTAGGGGACATAAAACAAAGAGAGGAAGAACAGAGAGAAGATCCAAAGGGCACCTGGGGATATTCAACAGAGGAGCTCTCCCTCAGCGAATATCACACTTAATGGTGAACAACAGTAAGCTTTCCCTCTATAAACAAGGACTAGACAGGAATGCCTCCTCTCACCACTGTTAGTCAACATAGTATGAGAACTCCAGCCAGAGCAATCAGGCAAGAAATAGAAATAAAAGGCATCCAAACTGGAAATGAAAAAGTGAAATTGTCACTTTTTGCAGATAACATAATTCTTTATATAGGAAACTCTAAAGACTCCACCAAAAAACGATTATACTAAACAAATAGACTAAAGTTGCAGGATACAAAATCAATGTACAAAAATCCATTGTGTTCCTATATATTAATAACGAAATTTCAGAAAATTAAATGAAAAAAAAAAAAATAGAAAAGAATACAATACCTAGGAATAAACTTAACAAAGGATGTGAAGAGTTTCTACACTGAAAACTATAAGACATTATTCAAAAAATTGAGGAAGACACAAAAAATGGAAAGATATTCTATATTCATGGATTGGATAATCGACATAGTTAAAATGGCCATACTACCCAAAATAATTTATAGGTTTAACACAATACCCATCAAAATCCCAATAGCATTTTTTTAAGACTTATTTTTATTGTTTTTGACAGAGAGAGAGAGAGAGAGAGAGAGACAGAGAGAAGGGGGAGGGCCTAGAACAGTCTCCATAGTTGCACATCATTGGTTTTTCCACATAGTTTCATTCCACAGGTAGGCGGGGCTGCACAGGGCAGGAACTGGGCCAGGGTCTCACCCCAGTGAGAACTGAACTGGGGGCAGTTCAGTCCCCAGTTCAGCATATGGGTCCGCACGGGCCGGGGTCGGGATTCGATCCTTGGTCCCCAGGGCTGCAAAGTGAGCGCTTAACCCACTGAGCCATCCCGGCTTCCCCCCCAGTAGCATTTTTTAAAGAAACTGCACAAAAACAAAAAAAAATCAGATGCTGATGGAATCACAAAACACCCTGAATGATCAAAGCAATCTTGAGAAAAAGGAACAAGGTCAGAGTTGTTATACTCCCTGACTTCAATTTATAATACAAAGTGACTAAAATCAAAACAGTATGGTATTGGCAGAAAAACAGACACACAGACCAATGCAATCAAATTATAAACTCAGAAGTAAACGCACATATACATGGGCAGATAATTTTCAACAAAGTAGCTAAAAACATACAATGGAGAAAGAAACACCTGTTTAAAAAATGATGCTAGGGATACCGCTATGGCTCAGTGTGTTGAGTGCTCGTCTTGCAGGCCTGGGCTCTAAGAATCAAGTCCAGGTGCCAGCCCATGCAGACCCAGATGCTGAACTGGCGTGTGCTTCCCATGCGGGAGACCCCCTTGCCCAATTTCTGCTCTGCGTGGCCCCACGCCCACCTGTGTGGAATAAAACTGGGTCAAAAACTAATGACATACAACTATGGAAACTGCTCTGGTCCCTTCCCCTTCTCTCTGTTTCTCACTCTTTGTCAAAAACAATAAAAGAAATAGTTTTTAAAAAATTATATTGAGAAAATTAGAAAGCAATGTGCAAAAGAACAAAACTAGCTATCCAGCACCATATTTCAAAATTAACTCAAAATGGATCAAAGACTTAATTAAATATAAGACTTGAAATAATAAATTGCACAGAAGAAAGCACAGGTACTAAACTAATGGACTTTGGGTTCTGAGAGGGCTTTATATATTGGACTTCAAAAGCAAGGGAAGTAAAAGCAAAAATAAATAAATGGGACTCTATCAAACTAGAAAGCTTCTGTAGAGCAAAAGAAATCAACAAAACAAAGAGCCAACCAACCAAATGGGAGAAGACGTTTGCAAACAACACCTCTGATAAGTGGCTAACATATAAAATATATAAAGAACTCATACATTTTGGGTGGTGAGCACATAATGCAACACATGGACAATGTAAAATAGAATCGTACACCTGGAACCTATGTAATTTTTGCCAACCAATGTCACCCCAATAAATTTAACAATTAAAAAAAAAAAAGAACTCATATAACTCAATGACAACGATAACAACAACAACAATCCAAATAAAAATGGACAGAGGACCTGGACAGACATTCCTCCCAAGAAGACATACAAATGGCCAATAGATATATGAAAAATTGGTCAATTTCACTAGCTATTAGGGAAATGCAAATTAAAACCACAATGAAATCCTACCTCACACTTGTTAGAATGGCTATTATCAATAAGACAAATAACAAGTATCGGAGAGGCTGTGGAGAAAAAGGAACCCTCATACATTGCTGGTAGGAATGTAGTACAGCCCCTATGGAAAACAATATGAAGTTTCCTCAAAATATTATATTAATATTAGAGTAGAATATCATCTAACCCAGCAATTTCTCTTCTGGGTCTTTTTTGTTTTTAATTTATCTGTAAAGATAATAGGTACCCCTATGTTCCCAGCAGTATTATTCAAGGTGGCCAAGACATAGAAACAACCGAAGAGTCCCTTGATAGATGTTTGGATAAAGCTGTGGTACACACACACAATGGAATATTAGCCAAGAAGATGTGAAATGCTGCCATTTGAAGCAACATAGAAGGATCTTGAGATTATCATGCTAAGTGAAATGTTAGACAGGAAAAGTCAAGAACCATATGATTTCACTCATACAAGGGATATAAAACTGAAAGCAGCAAGCAAACAAGAAAAAACAGACAAAAATTTATAGACACAGACAACAGTTTAGTGGTGACCAGAGGGTAAGGGGGACGGGGATGGTTGAGAAGGGAGTGGGTGTCAAATAAACGGTGATGGAAAGAACCAACTCTGGGTGATGAACACACAATGCAATACATAGATGATATATTATGGAATTGTACACTTGAAAACTATATAATTTTATTAACCTGTGTCACCCCCAATAAATTTAATAAAAATAAAAAGACAGGGTTTCATATTAATAAAAAGATATCTTTTTTTTAATTTAATAAATAAATCTGTGAACTAAAACATTGAACCTACAGATGGTGCTATGATTCCATTTTACAATTCAGTTTTGCTTTCTAACTTAAATTCATAGGAAAAAATGCAGTTCTTTAGCATCTTTTTATCCTGAAGTTAAAAAAATTATTTTTCTTTACTTTTGTGTTTTACTATTATTATGGAAGAAACTGCCTTTACCTTTGGAAAAATTTACTATAGTTACTCTTTGGGAAAGCTAAATAATTCCCTGGACCAAATAATGATCAACTGTTATGTCTTTTTTTTCTTTTTCTTTTGGGGTTTTTCTCCTCGTTATTTAGCATCCGTTTTTCTGTGACTCTTAATCAAGTCACTTTGCTGTTTATGTTCTTAAATAAAATTTCTTTGCTGAAAATTGGGTGATGAAGAGCTAAAGATAAATAAATTTCATATGAGAAGCATTTCAACCTCTAGTTTGTAATAATCAGGTAAAAAAAAAAAAATTTCCTGGAATTAAGCCACAGGAACTCTGGCTTAAGTCAGAGCTGTCAACTGGGAAACAAATTTCCAGACATTTTGAAATTTAATTCATTTAATTTTTCTTGTAACGGGATTAGAAAATATGACTAAGCCTAGCAGGATATTCTTTTACTGCATCAGTCTGACTTTAAATGAAACAAATAAATACTAAAATCTTAAAATAGAAAAAAGAAAGGGGCTTTAGAGCTATTATCCCTTGAGGAACTTACAAACAAAAAAGGAAAAGAATCTACACATTGGAAATTTGAAGAAAAAAAAGTAAAATGGCATTTTACCTTGTTGTCCATAAAGTTGTCCATATGACTGCATTTTTAGCTTGAACTCGTGTTGAATGTGTGCTAAGTAAGCTACTTTGAGCTACAAACCCAGAAATACAAATTAAATAGTTACTGAAATGCAGGACTCTATAAATGCTTTCCAACTAACTCTTAGTGAATTCCTGTCCAGTGATTGAGTTGGAAATGTTCAAAACATTTGTGGGTGTGGGTTGGGTGTGGGTGTACGCTTGGGAAGGGGGAGAAACAAAATCAGTCTGTAAAGTGCAAGGACATATAGAAACAATGGGCCAAACTCCAACTAGGAAGAAAAATTGAGTGCCCTGAGGTAGACGGTTTGGTAATCTAGTTTTTAGAGTCACTGAGATTGTGTGTGTGAAAGTGCACCGGGCATGGTGACATTCTATAGCAGTGCTACTGCTACTTTTTACATCAGTGTGCATGCTGTATGAGCTCAAGGCTTTGTAAAATTCTATTCTGGGATTAGTTTCAACATAAAAGAATTATAATATCAGAAAGATGAAAAAGGACTTCTAGATGCTTTCAAAATAAACAAGCAGAACAGGAACAAATCATAGATCTAGGAAATATTTTGCTTGTTGCCAGATGATGGCAGGAGATTTGAGGGAGTGGGTCAAATAAGGGGAAGGGACTGGGAAGTTTAGTTTGGTTGTTACAAAGCAATAGTTATGGGATGTATAAGTAGAGTGTAACATTGAAATTTAGTCAATAATGTTGCAACAACTTCGTGTGGATTCAGACCGTACTAGATTTGTGGGGGTGAGGGGAGGAAAGTTGCAGGGGTGGATGAAAAAGGGAAAGAAATCAAGAAGTACAAATTCATAATCACAAAATAGTCACACAGGGATGTAAAGTGCAGCATAGGGCAGTCAATAATATTATAATAACTATATGTGGTGTCAGCGGGGAACCAGATGTATCCGAATGAGGATTTTGTAAGTTATAGAAATGTTTCATCACTAAGCTGTACACCTAACATTAATATAATATTGTACTTGCATGTCAAATGTCATTGAAAAATCATTTTTAAAATTAAATAAATAAATAAAACATTGGACAAATTCTCATTTCAACTTATTAAAAAAAAGAAAAATTACATAAATCAGGATCTACATGAAAGCATAAAAATAAAGAAGGCTTTAGGAGAATTGATGCTTTGTAAAACAAAAATCAATTCTATATTTGTAAATCTCACGGACATATGTTTGTTGCTTTCTGAAGCCATTCCTGCACATAAAATTCTTATTTTCTGAAGTAACCCTGTGTCCCTGGCTATAATACTGATCATTCTCTTATTTCATTACTGCTAAATACAGATGAAATATTTCACATTAAACATTGTATCTGTTTTTGTTTAAAGAAAAGTAAATTTCCTGTATTTTACATCTTGAAGCTGCTCACTATATATTTAGATAAATCAAGCATAATGACAATTAGATAAGAATTTTAAACCCTATTCATCCCGTGGGAGTACAGCTGTGACGTGTTTCAGAGAGCTTTGTGATTGCTCAGCCATAAGTACAAGCCCTATAAAATGACGGGCTTTGAAATGCTGGTCAGGGTCTAGTGAAAGCAGCTGCTGGCAGTAACAGCCAACCCTTAGCCAAGTTCTGGTTCAGCAAAGCCTTTCAGGGCCTCACAGGACGTCAGCCCCTGAGACAGCTCCCACTGTTCTCCAGGACAGGAGAGCCTTGGAGGACCACTCAAAGGCAAGGTAAGTGAAAACTTTACCTTTCTTCTTTTTATCTCTTCTTGTCTCTAAAACTTTTCTCTGGGTATGTCAAAATTTTTTCTCTCTTTAAATGAATTTTACAGTGTTCTTCCGTTATAGCAACAAAACGACACATGTCACAATCCACCTGGTAAGTGTAGAGACGCCTCAACTTCTTACATATGAATAGATTTTCTAAATTTTTTTGTTTGAAAGATGCTTTCCCTGCTTGCTCTTTTACTCAATACTGTTTTTATTTTTAATAAATAAATTCAAGTATAGTTTATTGGGAGGGGGCTTGTATATGAGTTTTTGACTGAAGTGTTTAGTGGGTACATTTGGTTTTGAATTTTTTAACTTTTTTTTTCAGTGCTGTTATTTCTATGTCACATGTTGGTTATGTGAGCTAAGAAAGCATTTATCTTCCTTAATAAATGCCATGGTCTTTATAGACAGCAAGCGAAACAGACCTGAACTCTTAAGTTTCTATTTAGAAACTATTTAGAAATAGAATGTGTAAGTGGATTAGGTGTTAAAAGGCTTTGTTTTTAATGTACTTTTATTTTTGTGGAAAAATATTTTTCAATGGTAATGTGTGATTCAATAAATTATTTTGGTATTATTGTTCACTATTGATTGAAGTCAGTTGTTCAAAATCAGGCATAAGAAAATAAGTTCTCAGCAATATTTACAGTGAAAAGAGAAAAAAGAAAGGTATATACAAAATAAATGTTATACTGATATATATATATATATATATATATATATACATTTATATATGCATATATTCATACACACATACATTATTAAATGTATGATAGCCTCATTTTATATTGATCAAAACAAAAAATTGAAGTAGTAGAAACAATCAGTTTTTTGAAGCTTTTTTTCTTTAAAGTTAGAGAAGATAGTATGCTTGACAACTCGATTATAAGGAGATGGGCCCCGGAATTATTGCCAACACTATAAGATGATGGCATTCTAATTATATATACATAGGCCGACTGTGTGCCTGTGAAAGTTGGCTGCAGTTGAAAAGGATACTAATTTTTATTCAAGTAACTTTCACTAAGAGAAATCCTCTTGCTTTAAAAAGTGTTCATATTGCAGTTTGACTCTGTATAAGATGAAAATTACATTTTCCCGAACTCTGTAAAAGCCTTCAGAAACTACTGCTCAGTACTCAGAATGACCTGGCTGGTGACATCTGGGTTTGGAAAATCTGATGTGACTCTGTCCTTTTTGAGATACAGAGATGGAAACCAGAAGGAAGCCCCAGCTCCTTGTGCCCCTGATCCTTTTCGGCATGCTCTTCTCACACACGTTGGCCTGGCCTCTTTTTGAAGCACCTTCCCTGAGGTAAGTTCTCTTTCCATTCTGAGAGTGGAACATTCCATCTTCATCTAAGTGAGAATTGCCTTTCCGTTATTTTGGGTAATTCAATTTTTTAAAACTTGTGTATTGTTCATTTAACTGTTTGGTTAATGTGTTAAGCAAGTTATTTCAACATCAGGTCTACATGATTATTCTGAGTCCTGGAACTCACTCTCAGGCATGAGAGGTAGTGTCTGGGACTAGTGTTACAGACAGGGTAGTGTCAGCGACTAGTGTTACAGACAGGGTAGTGTCAGCGACTAGTGTTACAGACAGGGTAGTGTCAGTGATTAGGGTTACAGACAGGGTAGTGTCAGCGACTAGTGTTACAGACAGGGTAGTGTCAGCGACTAGGGTTATGGACAGGGTAGTGTCAGTGACTAGTGTTATGGACAGGGTAGGTCACATCTCCAAGCACAGCAGGAGGGGTTGACTTTCTATTCATTCAATCCCAGTTGTAGACCAGTGAGGAGCTTTTATCCAGTGTCATCCCAGTTCAAATCAGTTTCTGATGAAAAATAAATAATTAGTTGTCTTCTCATTTTAGTTCTTTTTTTCTAATTGTTAAATGTATTAGGGTGACATTGGTTAGTAAAAATTATATATGTTCCAGGTATATAATTCTGCAGTACTTCATCTATGTCTTACAATATGTGTTTACCATCCAGAGTCAGTTTTTTTTCCATCACCATATATTCACCTCGCTCTCCCTCCTCTCACACCCCTCTAACTTACCCTTAGGTAACTCCTAAACTCACTCTCATGATCTATCAGTAAATTATCATAAGACTAGTAGTTGATTAGTGAAACATGCATAAAATTGTGTGGGATTCTATCTAGGCAGAACAATTTGCCAATATTAAAAATTATGGGATAATCGATCTACTGAGACATCCTTCCTCAATGAGTGACTTTTAATAAACTTGGTTTTAATGATAAATCCTTAGTTTTACTGTTCCCAGTGTTGTATTTCTTATTTAAAATTTACAAATTATGACACAACTCATATTCAAATCCTTATCCAAAATAAAATAAATTCATGTTAAAGGAATAAACAGTAAATGGAAACTACATTAGTGTAATTTTTTCTTCTGGTTTATAGGCACCACTATATTTCAGGGTAAAGTAATGATTTCTTTGCTGTTTTCCCATTCCTGATTTTTTGCTCAAGGGAGACTTATGCTCAATAGAATGAACAATTTCTTAGCTGTTACTGTTCTCCATGAAGCTTGCTTAAAGCCAGATCTATGTTGCTTTGATAACTAAACAGAATTTTTCTGTCTGAATGGTTATATCACCACAGATGAACAATGAAAAGGACACTAAAGTTGGCATTGCTTTCTAGCCTTCATACTCAAAGATAACTGATTATTATTAAATGTCAAACTATCATATCATGAAAATACACAAGTGTTCAGAAGTCAATGCATTCTTTGGAAGTTTACTGTAAAAGAGAACATATATACCCACATAATTTTAATAGTATGTTCATGTTCAAAATGTGTATGTATTCATAAATACAGTTAAATTTCATGAATATTCCTAGTCTTTCATTGAAGCGTTATATATTCCTTACTAAAATATATTAACATATAAGAATAGAAACCAGAAAGCCCGTAAAATCCATTGAATTTGAGTAACTACTCAGAGATGACAAGATGCTTTGGCCTTGATCAATACAAAGAAATATATCAGACCAAGGTGAATCTTTGAAGTAAATTTTAGGAACATAGAGAAGGAAAAGCAAGTAATATTCAGTCCATAAAAAATATTTGAGCTAAATATCAACAAATATACAAATTGCTCCCAGCTTTTATATTGAATATTACAATTTTTCAAAGTTTTTATTTTAAATAAAATCTTTCTTCTTCTGAAAATTAACTTTGCAAAGTGAAGATATTACCAAGGAAGGGTACCTTGCTTCATGCTCAGACAGGATTGAACTGGGTAGCTATTATGCTTGGTACACACTGTAAAATTTGTGTGGCATCTATATGACGAGATGAACAAAAATGTTATTATTAATAATCTCATAAACTATAGAAGACACTATCAATTATACTACCCATATATTTTAAATGGAGGATACTAAGTGCCTTGTTCCAAATGATTGTAAAATCATAAGCATTGTCTTCTGAGAAAGGAATGTATCCTACTTTTATTGTCTTTTTTCCTAATATGTTGGGTGACAGGATACCATTTGAAGGAGCAAATGAACTTGATCAAGCTTCATTAAAAGCAGACACTGACATTTTGTCAAATGCATTTGCTGAATTTGACAGGTGAGTTCATTTTTATTGAATTTTATTTTTAAAAATGTATTTCTGAAATATAGATGTTGGATTTTTATGTCTCTATGAAGCTATTCTGATAGCATAAAACTCCAGATTTCTACATGTCATATCTTCATCTAGTCTGACTTGTTGCAGCTCTTACAGCTGTGCGTGATTTTCACGGGCAGAGGTTGAGACAAGCCAGGATGCACTTACATTCTGTTGTGCAGCATGTCAATGTCAGAAATTATACTGATTCTAATAAAACTTGAGCATTCAGGATTCTATGATAGAGGAAGTTCGAAGGCAAGAGTTTTATCTCTATGTAAAGAAAAGATGTCTCATAATAAAAGCGATTTATTCACAGAACCATTAGCCAAAAATGGCATTAAAGTACCAACAGAGTAGCTCTATACCAAAGACAAAATATAAAAGCTTCCCTCTTAGGAGAGTAAAGTTGATTGATTTGTTCGAAGGTCCTCTCCATTTTAAGAGATTTTGTTTCCAGATATTTTGGCAGGAGAAATAACAAAATGTATAAGTGGTTTTGCTATAGTTTCCCTTTGCATCTATTATATACAAGGTAGAAAAATAAAGCACCTTCAATCAATCATTAATCAATAGAAAATAATTTAAATATATTTTTCCACTAATATTTTTTAGAAAAGAATTAGTTTTCTAGATTCTATTATAAAGCATTATATAATATTGAGATTACTTTTTTAAAAGCTAATTTCTTATATTTTCAAAGTTTTGGGCTAAAAATATAGAATATATTGTGATATAAGTGACAAGAAAATGTCTTTTTATTAGGTTGATAGAAAACCTCCTTTTGAATTCAGTTTGCGTCAAATGCTTTAATAATAAGCTGATGAGTTTCTTTCTTATTAAGCCAAAATATTCTTTTAGAAAACTATTTTCAAAATAATAGTTATTCTTTCTTTCTTCCTGTTTTAGGAAAGCCAGACACGCTGATGGAGTTTTCACCAGTGACTATCGCAGACTCCTGGGTCAGCTTTCTGCCAAAAAATACCTTGACTCCCTTGTTGGAAAACGAGATAGGTAAAGATAATTTATTTTTATCAAACATGATATGATTATCTAATCTGCAAACTGTATTTCCACTGTTAACAATTTATTCACTTTGTTCCACATTCATTATTCTTCATAACATACATTTTAGTTAAAATATAATTTATATTTTTCAATAAAATATACCAGGCCTGTGGATTAGAAAATAAGGTTTGTTTGTTTGTTTAGTAATGTCATCCTCACTAGTTCAGACACACTTATTTCTGTAAGTAACAATCAGTTATAAATCTGTAATCAAATTGAACTAGACAGTAAAAGATAAATAAGACATTATAAACTGAAATAAATTTTAGGCTCAGCCACAGTCCTTGTTTTTTAAGTCACTGCTCAAAATAAACATTGGCACATTCTTTCTTTAAATGGCCAATAGCTAAATATTTGAATGGCACTATTCCCAGGGCATAGATTAAAGCCTGCCTTCCTTCCTTCCTTCCTTTCTTCCTTCCTTCCTTCCTTCCTTCCTTCCTTCCTTCCTTCCTTCCTTCCTTCCTTCCTTCCTATTGTTAATTTTACTAGGGTGACATTGCTTAGCAAATTACATAGGTTCCAGATATACAACTCTATAGTACTTTGTGTGTTACAATATGTGTTCATCACCCAGAGTCAGCTTTCTTTCCATCACTATATACATCCCTCCTCTCCCAACTCCCTCCCCCAGAATCATTTAGTTCTAATGAGTTTTTTCTCTCAATGGCAGAACACAACTTAAGTTTTATCTTATCTATCTATTTATTTATTTATTTTAAAGATTATTTTATTGATTTTTGACAGAGAGAAACAGAGACAGAGAGAGACAGAGAGAAGGAGGAGGGCCCAGAGAAGTCTCCATAGTTGACAGCATTACTTTTCCATATAGTTTCACTCCACAGGTGGGCACAGGGCTGCACAGGGCAGGAACTGGGCCCAGAGCCTCACACATAGGTCCCAGCAAGAACTGAACTGGGGGCACACCCCAGTTCAGTATATGGGTCCGCCTGGGCCGGGGCCAGGATTCGATCCTCGGTCCCCGGGGCTTCAAAGCGAGCGCTCAACCCGCTGAGCCATCCCAGCTTTCCCCTATTTATTTTTTAAATAAATTATTTGCTCATTTAGTACAGAAGTGTCTTAAGGCCCTCCGAGAAAATGTCAAAATACGTAGGATTATTCCTGGCCCCCATCATTAGAATTAGGTATAGTTTTCTTTTAGTGTTTTTTGTGACAGAAAATGAGTTGTGTATTGGGAATCCTTTTACTCCGACTCCAACACATTGGGAACTTTGGCATGTTATTAATTTCTTGTTAAAACACTTTGAAGGGATGTCGGGATAGCTCAGTGTTTGAGCACGTGCCTCCCAATCACAAGGTTCGGGGTTCAATTCCCAGCCCCAGCCCATGCAATGCATATGCTAAACTGCGGTGCAACTGGTAACCGCCAGGATGGCGGTGAAGGTTCTCACCTCCATTGTGGGAGGCCCCAACCCAGGCAGCCCCATGTCCACTTGTGTGGAATGAAACCGTGTAACGCCTAATAATGTACCACGGTGGAGACTGCTCTGGGACCCACCCCATTCTCTCTGTCTCTCTCTCACCTTCTCTCAAACAATAATTTTTTTTTTTAAATGAAGCAAACATTTTGATTTCTTTATTCTTACTTTTCTAGTAATAATTTCTCAAAGGACCAGGGACCAGTCAAACGTCACTCGGATGCAGTTTTCACTGACAACTATACCCGCCTTCTAAAACAAATGGCTGTAAAGAAGTACTTGAACTCAATTCTGAATGGGAAGAGGAGGTAAAGAAGCAAAAGTTGCTAAAATGAGAAATTATAAAGTACTATCAAAAGAGAAGTTAGACATGGAGTTGCCTTTCCATTGTACTCTGAAGCCATAGTTCTCAACCTTGGCTGACGTTAGACCCTGGAAAATGTTTAAAATTCTCATGTCTGGGTCTGACCCAAAACTCATTACCAGGAAATCAGCGCCTTGTTATGAGCGCCCTGTGGCACAGCTCTAGGTACTGGCACTATTTAAGAGCTCCCCAGGGTTAAAAATGAGGAGAGGAGAGGCATCTAGACTGAATCTGGACGCAGGTTTATCAAAAGGGCTGATTTTTAAAACATGTAAAGCACATTCAATTCACAATTTGGTCTCATATGGAACTCCTATCATGTGTGTATTCAAAACATTACTTTACCAAATGAAGCCTGGAGTTCTTTTCTCTTCTTAGATTCTGTAAAACCTGTGTCTCCCTGTAGATCCTAATAAACGGGAAGTGGGGCGATCTCTCCTTTGATTTTAATTACTTTTGTTTAGATTGTTGGTCTTGAGGACAATTCTATTTGGGCAAGATTAGACAATATGACTCTTTGCCCACCTGATTATAACTCTATAGGAATAATTTTAGACACTTAAAGACTGAACAATGCATAGGTAATAACTAACCTCAAAGATAATTGCTTAGCCCCAGAGCACTTTACAAAGATAATGGGTTACGTATTATCACTTCTTTAGATGCTTTCTCATCTAAGAGCCTTAACACGACCCATTTTCCTTTTCTGGTTTACAGCCCTGACAGAAAATCTCCCGATGTTCTTGAAGAGTTAGAAAATAATGACCAAGCTCTTTGAACCAAGCTGGCAACAACTTCCCAGTGGTGGGTATATCTGTGCATTATTACTACATTCTAATAGCATATATCCAATTATTTAAGTAGGTAATAAATATTCAATTATTTAACTTGGTGAGAAACATCTTAGAGTTCTCACAATGAGACCTCACCTAAGAATACTTCTCTGAGGGTAAAGGGGGAAACGGTAGGGGAGGAGGGAAAGGGCATCAAATAGATGATGATGGAAAGAAAACTGACTCTGGGTAGTGAGCACACAATGCAACACATAGATGATGTAACATGGAATTGTACACGTGGGACCTGTTTAATTTTTACCAACCAACATCATCCCAATAATAAAAAAAGAATACTTCTACTTGAAGTGAACCCAAAGCTAGTAAACAGCTTAAAATGATCCGTGGAGGGTTGTGGTCACATAAAGAGAAACTCAAATGAGTGAAGAATTTGATATCTCCTAGTTTACTCAGATATGTTCCTATCTTCCTGTGAAGATAAAAAACAGAGGAGACTCACTCACACTGATGACAAAAAATGGCTTTTGTGTGCGAATCAAGCCACAGTGCCTTTATTAATTGAAGGTGTAGTCCCATGGTTGACTGCTAACACCTCATTGAAGTGCAGGGAAATGCCACCAAATTACAGCATGACGCATTATTGTGAAAATACAAGGTACTCAGAGCCTGATTGTACTGTTGAAATATAGCAAACTACATACCACAAAAGTCAAATTTAGCTTATTTTACCAATAGTGAGTATAGGTACCATGAGTCCAATTGTATTCACTGTAAAATGTGTTTTGAGTACAGAAAACTTGAGATAGATTTTTTGCTATGTTAAGTAAAAGGTTGTTATCAAAATAGCTTTTGTACTTACATGGGCACAACATATCTCTTTCCTGAGTATTTAACAGTTACATTAGCTTAGAAAAATATATTTATATACTTGGCAAGTGCTTAAACAAATTGTTTTTTGCTTTGTGGGCTCTATGGTTTAGTTCAAACTACTCAACTCTGCTATTGTAGCATGAAAGAAGTCACAGATAATAAGCACATGATAGGAGTGGCTGTGTAACAATACAATTTTATTTGTAAAAGATGAAGGTTTGTGCTGGACTGCAACCCCTGACTTTAAACTAGACTAGTTCATACTGAAGACAATTCATGGTCTTTCATCAGTTCTTGGAGTAAAGATCTAAGTTTTTCATGCAAGTCCTCAAGAATAGACAGGGTGTCTGAGAACACACCTGCACAATTGGTTACTTCTGTTTACTGATTAGCCTTCACCTCTGACAGAGATACAGGGTCAGGGATGCTACACAGGCTCATTAATTATTAGAAATGGAGATTTCAGAGAAACGCATCCCTTCGCTCAAAAAAAGAAAGTTAATCCCATGTGGCTTCTTGAAAAAAATGTTTATAAAGTCCTGTTCATTAAATTAAGAAATACAATACACACAAACATAAAGCAGGATAAATCACTCAGGTATTTTAAGTTGTTTGATCATTTATGAAATTTCATTCTCCATTCTTTGTGTTTCTTTTTTGGATGGGTAGTATTGGAGAAATCATTTTAACACAAAACTTTATGGGTCAACCACTTGTGAAAATTACAAATCGGTAATTATTAATGACTAATTAGAGAGCCCTTTCACATTGTGGTTCCATTTGTGACAAGCAGTCCTTTGGGACGTGCCCTCTTGATAAACCACAACGTATCTTCTATCACAGGCGCTGACATTGAGCAGAAAAAAAATTGGTGTGTATCAAATAATTGAATAAGGGAATGAAACTAAGATGCTATAAACAAACATATTTTTATGTTTATATACCAATTCTTTCTTTTCAGAATTCCTGAAGAAATATGATTAAGTGAAGTAATTATATTTTGAGTTCTACATAAGTAATTCAAGAAAACATCTTCAATATCAAAACCAAATAAAATACTGTTGTGAATGTTGTGATTTATTCTATTCTAATGAAATATCTGTGTTGTTTACATTGCAAATATAATTTGAGAGTTCTTAAATTTGTCTTTAAATGGCAATATTCCTGTAATTTCATTGCATTGCTGTGTACCATTTCAAACAGAATACATTTAATGATAAGAAAATACTAGGTTAATTCCAATTATATGAGGTTTTATGGAAGTAATAGAGCAAAATTGATGTGTTTATTTATAGCTCATACTTAGCTAATCAGAAAAGTAAAGCACACAATCAGTGTGTCCAAATTTGAATGTTAAGCAGATGGAATGCTGCACTAAATAAACCTCAAAATGTCTAAGTACTGGTAAATATCAACAAAATAAAAATACTTTCTTCAAAAAATATTTTAAAAAAATGTTAGCATTCCCTCAATAGTAGGCACCCTTTCTTTTGAATGGAATTAAGGCTTTCAAATTTGGATCTCTAGTCACCAAAGTTTCTCTTCTGACACAGTGTTTCAGCGGAGGAGAATAGCGTCTACTTCTGACATCACATGTTTCTTCTATGCTTGTGTTAAGTATGTACAGTATGACAACTGAGTGGAGCACTTGTTTTTCAGTAATAAATAGTTTTTCCATAATCACTCAAAGAATACTTTGGTCACACCAGCTTCTATCAGTGAAAGTACATTTGGAGACACAACTATTTTCCTAACTTGATTGTAAGTAATTAAATATAGAAAATAAAGACCTTTATTATCATTGCAAATATTTTCTCTTCTCTTGATTCTTTTAAATTATTCTGCAGTACCTCCTTTTAGCTCTAAAGATTCAGGCACTAAATAGTTTTTGTGATATTTAAGATAGGACTGTGTTTTATTGTGTGAGTTCTAAAATACAGTGGCTTAAATAAGAGCAAAAATTCTTTCTCACATAAGGCCATAGGTGAAATGTCAAGGGTCACTATGATAGTTCTGCCCCGTGAAGCCCTCAGAAATCTGAACCTCTTTCAGTCCATCTTTCATCTCCTAGAATGTGGCCCTTCTCATGATCCAAAATTGCAGCTAAAGTTCCAGCCATCATATCTGCAATCTAGAGAGCAGAAGGAAAGAAGGAACATAAAAAAGAAAGTAAGAAATTCATACTGGTTCTTTTAACTGACATCTAATGCTAACATCCCCTTAGCTAAAACAGTTTTATGGTTATAGTCAACTGCAAAGAAGGCTGGGAAATGTTTTGTTTTGTTTGTATATATTTTTTTCATGTGCCAAGCCACAAACTGGGGTTTTCTTAATATAAAACAAGGTTAAGAATAGATTTATGTGGTGAGATTACACACACACACACAGACGGTGCCAAAAAAAATGTATCCACATCTAAGAAAATACTCTGAGGTATAATCTGACCCACACTTCTTTCTCCCTTCTGATAGTTCACCGGCAGTCTTTGACTTTTGGAAGCATCACCACAATCTCTGCCTTGACTTTCACATGTTGTCTGTGTGTATATATCCAAATGTTCTCTTTTCAGGAGGACACCTGTCTTGGATTAGAGCCCATTCTAATAACCTCATTTTAACTTTATTATGCCTGCAAAGACCCTATCCCCAAATAAGGCAACAATATAAGGTACTGGGTGTTAGTACTTCAACATATGAATCTCAAGAGATACAATTCAGCTTGTATCTCTGAGGTACAAAACATTAATAGGTTGGGATGTTGATGAACAAATGGGATAAGAAGGAGCAAAAGAACTGCTCACAGTGGCCAGAACATGGAAACAACCAAAATGCCCTTCGATAGATGACTGGATACAGAAAATGTGGTACATTCACACAATGGAATACTACTCAGCGATAAGAAATGATGAAATACAGTCATTTCTGGCAACATGGATGGACCTAGAGACCATCTTA
>PVKE010025112.1:0-23296 GCA_004027555.1 Craseonycteris thonglongyai
ATTCCTGTGGGGCTTCCACGCTCCCTAGGTCTCGGCTTCCAGCCCGCCCTGGGTCTAGCTCCACTTTGGCTGTAGTCCCCCAATCCCCCTTTGTTTTTGCCAGCCCCGGGCCGCGCTCCGCGCTCCGTTCCTGTCCCCAAACTGCTCCTTCTCCCTCCCTCTCCCGCTCTCCCCTTTTTCCTCTAACCTTTGGGTGTTGCTCTGCGTTGTGTGGTTCTTGCGTTGAGGGTGCTTCTCAGGGTTTCCCCTGTGGGTTCCTTTTTGTTCGTAAGTCCCTTCCCAGGTAGGTGTCTGGGTTCTCCTCTCATGCCGCCATCTTGCTCTCTCTGTACATAAAGTTTTTATTAACCTATCCCAAACTTTAAGAAAATTCTCTTTTCTTCTATAACTTTATGCCTTATAAAATCAGGAAGTGGAAATACTTTATAAATGCCTAACATAATTTGAAAATAAATATAATTTTCATTGAGCTAAAGAGAAGAAGCAAATCTTTTCTGTTAATAACATATGACTCACTTGATATAACTGAGCACATGACAGATATCAAATTTTCTAATCATCATATTATCTAATGTATTTCTTATTTTCCTTTTAGTTCATAATAAAAAAGAAAAATTTTGCTCTGCATGGGTAGCATTTCAAAACAGTCAAATAATCTCCAACTCCTTTTGCTCTGGAACTCTTTAAAATATTATTTCAATGGTGTTCTCAGCATGTAGCAGTGGCTCAGTTTTTATTTCATTTATTTATTCATTCAGCAACTATTTATTGTATGACTCATATGTAAAAGGAAACATTATGATACAGTCTTTGCCCTTCATAAATTTACCATTGATCTAATATGAGGAGAAAAAAATGTTGTTACTCTATTATCAACAAAAACAACATAGTTCTCTCTGCCTACCGTGTAGATGTCATAATGCATATCATTGTAACAAATAAGCACTGTATTGCTTTTTCCCAATCAGAGTCTTAATGCTGCTAAAGAGTAAAATCTGAAAGAATTGTCTTCCCACCCCCACCTTTTTAAGATTTATTTTTAAATTGTTTTTGATAGAGATATATATAGAGAGACAGAGACAGGGAGAGGGAGGAGGGCCCAGAACAGTCTCCATAGTTGACAGCATTGGTTTTTCCACATGGTTTCATTCCACAGGTGGGCGCAGGGCTGAACAGGGCAGAAAATGGGCTGGGGTCTTACCCCAGTGAGAACTGAACTGGGGGCACTGCCCAGCTCAGCATATGGGTCTGCACAGGCCGGAGCCAGGATTCGATCCTTGGTCCCCGGGGTTTCAAAGTGCGCACTTAACCGACTGAGCCATCCTGGCTTCCCCCCTCTGCGTTTTTAAAGTAGAGCACATTAGTTAATTTTTGGCAATGTAAAATGAAACCCTTAGCCAAGTAGGTGATAAAAGCAAAAATTACTTTGTACTAAATGAGAAGGCAAAGGTTTTGTTTCAAGCATTGTCAGATGAAGTGGCTTACTTGGTTCACTCTTTATCCAGTTGGTACAACAAATTCATAATGAACAATCCCTCTGATATCAAAAAAAGGTGAGCACCATCATTTTGACACTTGATTTGGACTGACAGAACTTTTGCAGTCATGGACAATTGACTGACTTCCACTGTGCACTTGGACACTTTGTTTCAGGATTGTATTTGTACACCCAGGTTTCATCACCAGTGATAACATGACCCCAAACATCACCTTGCCTCTCCAAAAGGCCTTGGCAAACTTCAACTCCCCTTTGCTTTTGTTCTTTGATGAGCTCCTTTGGGACCATTTTTGCACACACCTTTCCCCTGCCAAGATTTTCAGTTCAGATTGTCCTGTTTCTTCATCAATGTTTACTTTGTCTGCTCTGCTTCTCACAGTCAATCAATGATTTTGATGCACAATTTGACAAATTTTTGCAGTTTTCCTCAGTTCTGCTTGTTACTGCTTGCCTTGACCTCTCTTCATCAGTGACTTTTTCTCTCCCCTCAGAAAAATGTTTAATTTATTTGTACACTGCCATTATTTTTTATGGCACTATCCCCATCAACTTGGACTAACATGTCCCTGATTCCACTTTTATTCTTGCCAAGTTTAACAAGAAATTTAGTGTTTGTTTGTTGCTCTAATTCAAGCTCTGATATTTTCATAATGACAAACAAACAAACAAACAAACAAAAAGCAACAACAATAATGAACACCACACAGCAAGACACCACCACAGGTTGACTCACACAGCTGTAGACACTGATACCAAGAATGCTTGCCAAGGTTTAGTGCTGCTAACATATGCACATGGTAGCAAGTTTGTGAACTTAATTGCCAGACCTTGTATTTGTGTTTGTGTTGCTGGCTTTTCTTAACTTAATATAATGTCCTTAAAGTCTGTCCAGGTAGTATTGTGTGTCAGAATTCTTTTTCTTTTAAGCATAAATAATCTTACATTGTATCAGTGGATACTTGGGTAGTTTTTACTCTTTGAATAGTGTAAGTAATGTTGCTCTGAATATCATTTTAAAATATCTCTTTAAGACACTGCTTTTAATTCTTTTGGATTTTACCCAGAAGTAGTCATAGGGTAATTCTATTTTTTTTATTTTTTGAAGTACTGCCATACTGTTTCCCACAGCAGCTGCACCATTTTACATTTCCAACAACAGTTCACAGGGGTTCAATTTTTCCAAATCCTCATCAACATGTGTTTGTTTTGCTCCTCTCCCTCATTAATTTCAAATAATTGGATTCAAGTTTGCTGCTTCATTAATATGTCTATGCAAGTTTGCTGTTGAACCCTTTAGTGGATTTTTCCAATTTATTTATTTTATTTTTCCACTGCAATATTTTTCTTTGGTTCATTCTTCAATTTCTATTTTTTGTTTATGTTCTCATTCTGTTTATGATTTCATTTAGTTGTCTATCTGTGGTCTCTTTAGCACATTGAACATATTTAAGAAAATTGTTTTAAATTATTTGTTTACCTGTTTCTTTGTATGTTTTTTGATCTTTTGTCATAATTTAAATATTTGAAAATCATTCACCTCTCCCAGTCTTTACAGACTAACTTTGCACAGAGAAAGAATTTTACTGTTAAGTTTGGCTTAAAGAATTGTGGCTCTCTCAACCTTTTTTGGTAATGTATCATCCTTGGGCCTTTGCATGAGTTTTTATTCCAGTTCCACACGTGGCTGTTATAAATGTGTTTCTTAAGACTATCACCCCTGCGTTTTTTCCTGAAGACTTGGGTTTTTATGGTATTCCTCTACTTATAATCTCTTGTTTGCAAGTACTCAAGGGTCTGCAGACCTCTTGCAGCTCTAACATATTTTTCCGTTTTAAAAGATTTATTTTTATTTATTTATACTATTTTTTTGACAAGGACAGACAGAGAAAGACAGAGGAGGAGGGGCCGAGGGGAGCCCCCAGAGCAGTCTCCATAGTTGTACATCATTCATTTTCAGTATGGTTTCATTCCACCACTGGATGTGGGGCTACGCAAGGTAGGAACTGGGCCTGAGGCCTCCCATATGGGCCCCAGCAAGAACTGAACTGGGAGCACAATCCAGTTCAGCATATGTGTCTACACAAGCCCAGACAGAAATTTGTTCCTTGGAACCTGGGGCTTCAAAGAGAATGTTCAACCCTCTGAGCCACCCTGGCATCCCCTAACATACTTTTCAGTGGCCTCCAACATAATATTCAAATCATGCCACCATTCGAGTGCTTAAATCATGAGATAGAGAAAATAGTCCCTAAAACATTCCCCCAAAAGCCATAACATTACAAGCAAGTTCCAGTATCCCCTTTGTCTTAAGTAAGGTGCCAGGAATTTGGTAGCCTCCTCCCAATCACTCGTCCTGCACTGAAGCAGTGGGAAGTTGTGAGGGGCACAAAGATGAGCAGTATTTCAGAGAATTTTCTGTTGTTTTTAGTGCTACTTTTTCTTGGTTAGGTACTTACTTGGTTACAGCAGCTTTTTAACTGATCTCTAGAACACTCAAAAAAGTATTTTAATCCATTTATATGGCTTATTTGGTATCTCCACAGGAGGAACACTGGCCTGATACCTCCTAATTCATCATTTTGCTGACATCACTGCCCATACATTAAAGGATGAGACTAACTTTACACAAATCATATTTCAAACTATTATGAAATAAGGACAGTGTTTATGAACTAAGAATAAATTTATTTTAAGGTTCACTATAATTTAAATAAAATGGGAAAGGGATGCAGTAAATCGATGATTTTCAAATAATATGCTATACATGGATGGAACTTGATATCCTCACGCTGAGTGAAATAAGCCAGACAGAGGAAGTTAAGAACCACGTGGCTTTACTCACATATGGAAGATAAAACTGAAAGCAAGAAAGAAACAAAATCTCATGGACACAGTCAATAGTTTAGTGGTTATCTGAGGGTAAAGGGAAAGGGGGGGTGGGTACTAAATATATGGTAATAGAAAAAAAGCTGACTCTGGGTGGGAACTCATTATAACACATAGACAAAGCACTGTAATTATATACCTGAAACCTATGTAATTTTTATTAACTAACGCCATCCTAATAAATTTTACAATAAAAAAAAAGATAAATAATAATATGCTACAGAATTCTACAGTTCCCTGAAAGTTCTTCACGGGAAGCCATAGGAAACATAGGTACGTACCTTAATCTCTCAATACTTGGCCTAATCCAATAGACAAGGTTTTTGTTGTTGTTTTTTCCTTTTAGATATAGATCTTTAGCATACATATAATTTGGAAAAATACTTAAGGAATCAGACATTTTCAATATTTAAAAATAATTATAAGTTTTTATAATTAAAAAACTTAAAATAACTTGGATTTCTCTTTGTATAAGAGAACTAATGCTTTATTAATTTTATGAGTTACTGACTTTCATATTCAGGTAGTTAGAATGTAGTCAGAGGCCTAAATTTAATAACCCTGAGGGAATCTTCTGAAAGCATAAGCACAACGATTGCTGATTTTTATATCCCTAACTGTACCTTTCTAAATAACAAGGATTTTCAATTATATATAGAATTTTCAAAGAATAATTTGGTGCAATCAATAAGTGTGTGATTATAGATCTAGTCACAGGATGTTACGAAAATATATAAAAGTAACACTTTGTTTTGAAAAGGATCAACATCTTCCTGGAGAGGACAATATCTAAAAGGAAGATTAAGAGTATCTAAGTACAGAAATATGAGAAAAAGGAATGCTACACACAGTGAATACCGAAGTTAAGCATAAGCTAGCATTAAACAGGAATTACCAACACATGCATTTTGTTAAAGCATGCAGTGTGAGAGAGTGATTGTATAAAGAGTGCTAGGAGCCGTGCATGGAATTTGTTGTATGCCAAGCTGAAAGGCCCGGGCTTGATACTACAGAAATGTGAGAAAGGAAATAACATTTTCTGAATTATATTTTAAATAAAGTGCTCTAGTGATATTGTTAGTAGTTGGTTTAAAAATTAAGACCGGAGTCAGAGACACAAGATTGGAAGCTATTGCATTACACCAGATGGAAATAAGATTAAAAAGAAACTAACCAGCAGGGTATAGATAGAGATAACAAAGAAAATAAGGATTAAAAACGTATTCAGGAGATAAAAATAGAACTAAATTGTTGGGATGTGGGGGCAAGTAGGAGGAGGAATCTGGGATGACTTTCATTTTCTAGGTTTCTGGGCTGATCAACCTCTTGGAGTCTTAGTTTCCTGGTCTATAAGATTGTGTAACAATCTAGACAGATCAAAGGATTTAACAAAGTTTTATAGGCAAATCCCTTGGGTGTAGCCTGGGATATAGTAGGCACAGATGAAGTATAGTTTCCTTTGCTTCCTTTTCTGCAGAAATATGTAAAGAAATATTGAGAAAGTCTTTTTATGAATTTATAGCAGCTTCCTTTTAATCTCTCTTACTGAGTAAGAAAAGTTAGACCCAATCCACGAAATTTATGGAATTTAATGAAAATACCTCATTAATAAGTTGATATATGTAGTTATTGTTATCATTTAAATAGTTGAATATAAAAATATTTCACTTGTTGAACATTTTTATTAAATACTAAAATATACAGTGTTATGCTTGTAGGAGAAAAAGGAATTGAGCCAAATTACTTTACAATGAGCCTACATAAGAATTCCCAAATGTATAATCCCATGATAATGCCTTTTTGTTATAACTATGCACTTTTTTAGCACCACGGTAAATAAGTTAGAATTTAATTGTCAATTAGTTTATGAAATTTCATACAGCTTTTTTCTGAGGCTATTTAGACTTAATAGAAAAATAAATTTTAAATACGCAACTTAAGATGCACATACATCTGAAAGAAATAAAATAGTAAGATTATTGAGAGGTTTGCAAGAAACTGCCTTTGAAATAAGAACACTGTTTTAGCAACAACATAGCAATACCATTTCCAATTGTCGCTACTAAGAAGATATAAACATTTATGTCATAATTTCTATCCAAATTACATATTAATGGTATCTTACATGCTTGTCATTTGAAAGTACGAGGGTTGTCTGAAAAAGACCCAGCCATAAATGCCTCTATTTTTCATATTATATGGCTGGATATTTTCTGGACAGCTTTCATATATTACATGCTGACAATATGACTACACACTCCTATGATAACCTCCTACAGTTTATACATAAATGTTCTTTTGGATATTTACTGTGAATTTATTATTGCATAATAAGTAAATGGTGCTTTTATATAAATGAAAAACTAAATCTCATGTTCTAGAAATAAGTCCTATCCTACAACTTGCACTTTCTTGCTCTATGGAAAATCTCTTCATTTGCTCCCAATCAGAATTTTCATTATGCTTAAGCTTTCTCGTTTGTGTTATTTTTTCATTGAGGAATTTCCACACTTTACATAACATATTTTTAATTTTTCATCTTTTTATTTGGCCTAGAAGCATACAGGAATGTATTATAAATATTTATAAGTATAGAGCCTATATCACTAAATGTAGTAAATAATATAATAACTGTTCAGTTGAATCCATTGTGCATGGTTTGTCTCACTGTGAACCAATTAACCAAAAAGAGTGTGTTTTTTTAAGAAAAAGGAAAGAGCAATGCAATAAGAAAAAATATATAGTACTTTCTTTTAAAAAGATTGATATTTTTCTTAAGATAGAAACAACTTTTACAACACTTAAAAGAATTCTGCTTAAAATAGTGAACTGAGAACAAGCCTCTAATCCCTTCTATTCTCATCTCAAAACCCGGTATAAAGTTAAAAAGATGATGCACTGGAAATGGAACCTAAAGAAGTCTAATCCCTCATGTGCCTCATATTTAGAAGAGTTTCTGCTAAAAATGTGGTGCAAATAAGAGTTTAAAAATAAGAAGTACACTCATGTCAAAATTATTAATAATGCAAAACTATTTTCTGGGGAAAAACAAACAAACAGGGTACGTGTAAGCTTAAGTGATAATGAGAGACTACTTGATTTAGTTCTAAAGAATAAGTTGGAAGGGAAAGGATAGCATGGTACAGATTTCTTCTAGGATGTTTACCCACCACATATCAGACTTCCAAACAACTCTTCTGGAGGCTTAAGGTTTTAAACAAGTATATGAGGCAGCCTATCAGGAGGATAGCAGGGCTTGTCTGAGAATAGCCACAACCGGACTTTCCTGAAACAAGTATCAGTAGTAGGAAGGAGTCCAGAGAAAGCCACAACATGTATTTGGGATGTAAATCAGGCTTCTGTTGAGAGAAAATTCTCTGTGGATCTCTCAGGATTCTGCCAGCTCAGAACCTTCTGAGGAAAAGGCAGGTTAAATAATGAATAATCTTATGAGATAGAGATAGCCTTTCTCTGTAGAAAGATTTAAGATGTACTTTCCTGAGATGTTCCAGCGTAGTAAAGATAGAACTTTCTCTCTCCAAAGACATTTGTTTATATATTCCAGAGTAATATAACTAGAGACACCTCTCCCCTCACACCCTTAAGAGAGATTTGCTTACATTCCAAGGTACTGAGTATTATCTTCTTCCAGCAGTTCCATAAAAATTCAGTTTCCCACTCTCAGACTTTATCACCTAATCTGGTCTACCCAGTCCTCACTGCATCATCCTGATGGGTCCTGGAACACGGGAATTTGATGCAAGATGCTGCTCTGGCTGCCATTTTTTGCAGTGAGTAAAGACAGTCTCTTCCTCTTACTTAAGGGTGCGTAGGAGATGGAAATGGAGGTGGAGACAGAGGTAGAAAGAGATACAAAATGTCTAACTATTTCTGTATCTAGAAAACTATAATAGGCTCACTTGTTAGCCTCTATTATACATTGGCTAAAAACTCCATCTACTCACGCAGTTTCTGACTTAACAGCTCCAAACGAAAACTGCTTTCTAGCAGAGTAATTTTGTCAAACATAGAGAAGTTAGACACAACTAGAATTTCTACTGGGATTACTCACAATCCTGGGACTTTCTTCTGTCAAGTCTCTGAATCATTAAGTTTATCATATAAATTTCTGGGAAAAAATTCTGAAACTACTCTGCTTACATTTCTTTTTCTTTTTTTATTGTTAAATGTATTAGAATGACATTGGTTAGTAAAAATTACATACGTTCCAGGTGTACAATTCTTTAGTACTTTGTCTATGTGCTACAATGTGTGTTTACCACCCAGAGTCATCTTTCTTTCCATCACCATATATTTGATGTCCCCTCCCTCCTCTCCAACTCCTCCCTCCCCTCAACCTCAAGTAACTACTAAAATACTGAGTGTGTCCATGAGGTTTTGTTTCTTGTTGCTTTCAGTTTTATATTCCACATATGTGTGCAGTCATATAGTTCTTAGCTTGTGCTGTCTGGCTTATTTTGCTCATGCTTACATTTTCAAAATCCATGGTGAACCCCCGTACTCTGTTTTACCTAAAATACCAAACTTGGATAGACCGCAAAGCAGGTAGATGTGTGGACCACCAAAAGTTTCTCAAAAATAGAAGGAGCACATAGAGAGCATATTTAACACTTATAGTGTATATTTGCACAAGAAATGTATAAGAGAAAATGAATTATGTGCATTCATGCAAATTTTTATTTAAAAAATGAAGCTTGTGATCAAGACATGATAAATAAGAGATGATGTGACAAAATACTAAAATGAACAACCAGGGGTCCAGCAGAAATTAAAAGGAAGATGATGAGAGTAGGACAGAATGAATAAATTCAGTGGAAGAATATGCACTGTAGGAAGTTTGCAAGAAAAGGGGTTATTATAAATGAGATTTCCCCCAGAATGCATAGGGAAAGATTATTTATTTATGTATTTATTTATTCATTTATTTTTATTTTTATTTTTTTATCTGAACTGGGGGCCTCACCACATACAGGAAGCACACCCCAGTTCAGCATGTGGGTCCACTTGGGCTGGAGCCGGGATTCGATCCTCAGTCCTTGGGGCTTCAAAGTGAGCACTTAACCTGCTGAGCCATCCCGGCTTTCCCAAGATTATTTTTTAATGAGAAAGAAGATGGGAGAGATGAAACATAAAATGGTTATTTGACAATATAGGTGATAGGCAGTCCTATGGAAGAGATAATAAAAATTGGAACAGAAGAAAAGATGGTTTCATAAATGAAAATATTTCTGAGCTGAAGAAAGTCCAATTTTTACAGGTCACAAGAAATCACCGTGATATGGGCCATATCTACTTGGAACCATGTAGTGTCTTCACCATCACATACGGTTACACACCCACATGACATATTCTAGAAATTAAACAAGATTCCAAAGACACAGGGCTGAAAGATGACGAGAAATTACCTTTTTTTTACAGGCACTGACATGATAAAGGGAAAAGAAAGTTTAGCATGATTCACTACCAACAGGGTTAAAAATAATAATAATAAAGGAAAAGACAAAGATAGTAAGACTTTTTAAAATCATTTTATACCTGTTGCATTATGTAAAAAGTAATTTTGCAATTAATTTAATGAGTACTTGTCAAACAACTAAGCTAACATAGATTGAAAAATATGGCTATCCTGTATGTTAAATATATATAGGCAAAGAAGATAAATTTTAACAAGAACATCAACAAATTTACAAAAGTCTCCAAAATAGAAACTGCAACAGGACATACATAGATATAAATTATTCTTTTTTTAGAAAAAGCATATCATCATAATCAAATAATAATAACTATCTTTGTGGTCTGTGATATTCATTTTATTTTTCAAATTTTTAATTTTTGTTTGAGACTGACACAACGATGTAAACAAGTTCAGAATAAGAAAATTTTCATTGTCTACATTTATTTTCTGGCCTTCATTATTTCTTATTTTATTGCATCATTACTAAAATTAATTTTGTCAGGTGTAAGAAATGTATAATAGTTATGTATTGCTGCATAACAAATTGCTCCAGAATTTTGCAGCCTAAAAACAACAAGAATTCATGGTCTCACCAAGTTTCTGAGGAATGCAGGCCCCGTTTTACCCGATGGCTCTACTTCATGACCTTTCATGAGACTGCAGTGAAGCTGTTGGGCTGAGCTGCAGGCACTGATGACTTGATTGGCCGTGGAGAATCTGATTCCAACCTTATTCCAATGGCTATTCACAGGAGGCTCGTCTCTTTCTGTGTTATTTTTCTCTTGGGCTGCTCATCACGTGGCTTTCCCCAGAGCAACTGATGTTTATCAGAGAGACTGATCAAACCAGAAGCCATGCATTGCTCTGTTTTTATTTTTTTTAGAGGTTTATTTTATTGTTTTTGACAGAGAAAGAGACAGAGACAGAAAGAGAGAAGGGGGAGGGCCTAGAGCAGTCTCCATAGTTGTATGGCACTAATTTTCAACATAGTTTCCGTTCCACGCAGGTGGGCAGGGGCCGCAGAGGGTGGGAACCAGGTTTGGGGTGGAACCAGGGGCTTCCCAACATGTGAAGTACACCCCTGTTCATCATATGGGTCCACATGGATGGGGGCCAGGACTTGATCTTTGGACCTCAAGACAGCAAAGTGAGCGCTTAACCCACTGAGCCATCCCGGCTTTCCCTGTTTTATTTTCAATAATCTAAACTTGGAAGTACATACCATCACTTCTGCCATGCTGGAGTAGTTACACATACTGACCCTTGTACAATGTAAAAAAAGAACACACACAATAGTATGAATACAAAAGAGCAGGGATCAATGGATGCCATCTTTGAGGCTTTCTACCACATGGCAAATGTTGATAAATAATCTGCTCTGGATTGTAAATATTTTGGGTATATCTCTGATTCCTATTATCTGAAATAATTACTAATATTCATTCATTTTATTCTCCACCTCTGAGTTAACATTCCATTTGTCTTTTTTTAATAAAAACTTTATTTAAAAATAATAAGTGGCTACAGTAATCAAGACCCTGTAGTCCTTCATAAGTATGGACATACGATATGAGTAGACGTAACAGATGGAAGATTCCATAAAATATAGCCAACAGACATTATTGTATTAATTTCAGGTGTGCACCAGAGATATTCAACTTTTGTATACCTAGAGGTGATCACCATCATAAGTCCAGCCAACATCTGACACTGTACGAATATGATGCTACCACAGTATTATTGTCTGGATTTCCTATGTGGTATAATACATCCCCATGACTGTTTTGTAACTATCAGTGTACTTCTTAATCCCTTCACCATTTTCATTTTTCCCCCAATCTCTTCCCATTTATCACCCTGATAAGTCTAGTACCCATTTGACATCATACATAGTTATTACAATATGATTGACTATATTCCTTATGCTACAACCTACATACCCATGGCTACTTCATAACAATCAATTTATACTTCTCAATCTCGTCCTCTTCTTCACCCACCCCCCTACTACATGAAAAAGCATTGCATCTGTCTTTCTCTGTCTGACATACTCCACTCAACACAATACCCTCCAGGTATATTTATGCTGCCTTAGATGGCAAGAACCCATTCCTATCCATGGCTGAGCAATATTCCATTGTATATAAGTATCATCTCTTTATCTATTCATCCACTGAAAGACACACAGCCTGCCCGCACATCTTGGCCAATGTACATAGTGCTGCAAAGACATATAGATGCACATGTCCCCTGAAAGTAGTGTTTTGGGTTTTGTGGTTAAATGCCCAGAAGTGGAATTATTGGATCTTTCTTTGTCACTTATTATATAGCCTTTGTTTTAAAGTCTGTCTGGTATAGCGATTGCTATCTCAGCTTTTTTTTTTTTCAGATCTTTATCATGTTTTTAATGCATGAAATCTGAATTTTATCAGTGACATATATATCTAGATCAATTTCTTAGGGCAAAGTTGTGGCTAAATCAACTTGTAAATTCAGTTTTCCAAGCAGCTGGGCTAGTTCTCTGTACCTTGACAGCCTTTCCTCTCAATGAGATAAGTCCCTTCTATGACAACCTGTGCTAATTCATTCCATCATAATATTAATCACATGGCAGTTTAATGACCAGTTTATCAGTTTCCCACCCCAGAGACTGTTAATGATCACTTTGCCTTGAAGTAGATACTAAATTATTCGCTAAATTAGAAACATACAATTTTCAAATTGTGTATATCCGTAATTGGTGAGTATTAATATCCAAATACTCTATAATCTGATTTAAAATCCCCAAACAAGAAACTTGTACCAAGACCTGCAGTTTGTGCTAAATTATTTTTAAAATTCGTAGTTTCAAGGCATTTTATTATAAAAAGCTGGTACTCATATATATATATATATATGTATGTATATATATATATATATATATAATAACTTAAAATTCATCAGACATTTACTTCATTTTTTAGCTTGACCTTCTAGTAAATCTTTAGCTTCATTGGTTTTGGCCGCTACATAAGGCGATCCTCCCTTGTCTGGGTGATTTAAAAGCATAATTCGTCAATGACCATCTCTTATTTTTCCTTTATTGGCAGTAGGGCTTACGCCTAGAATTAAAGACACTTCTCATTTTGTCATTTTGGGTTCAAACCCACCTCTGTAATAGCCACCACTAAAGGCAGATTTTGGTAGACTTTGAAAAACTTGTTTTACTTGAGGTTCCACATGCTTCATGGCTTGCAAAATATAACGGCCTGCAAATCCTGCAGCAGCAATGGTCACTCCAACTGCTACCACTGTACTGGCCACGGAGAGCGCAGATCATTCCAGCCAAGCTATCTCAGCTTTTATAGTTTGTTCATTTTCATTTCTATTTTCATAAAATATCTTCTTTCCCATTTCTTTCCTTTCAATCTATGTGTCTCTTTCAATCTGAAGTGAGCCTCTTGTAGGCAGGCGACATATGTAAGGGTTTTGTTTTCTTGTCCATTCAGCCACCCTTTTGATTGGAGCATTTAACCCATTTACATTTCAAGTAATTATTGATAGATATGTAGTTATTGCCATTTTATTATTTATATTTTAATTTTGCTTTGTTTTACAGAAGTCCCTCTAAGATTCCTTGTAGTACTGGTTTGGTGGTGATGAACTCTTCTGGCTTTTTCTTGTCTGGGAAGCTCTTTATCTGTTCTTTGATTTTAAATGATAGCCTGGTTGGGTAAAGTAATCTTGGTTGTAGGTCCTTGTTTTTGATCACTTTGAATTATTTCTAGCCAATTCCTTCTGACCTGTAAAATTTCTCTTGAGAAATCAACTGACAGTCTTATGGGAGCTCCTTTGTAGGTATCTAGCTTTTTTTCTCTTGCTGCTTTTAAGATTATCCTTTTGTATTTAATCTTTGGCATTTTAATTATCATGTGTCTTGGTGTGGGCCTCTTTGGGTTAATCTTTTTCTGGACTCTCTGCACCTCCTGGGCTTATATATTTTTTTCTTTCACCAGATTATAGTTTTATTTTTGTCATTATTTCTTCAAATAAATTTTCAATTTTTTGCTTCCCTCTTCGCCTTCTGGTACACCAATGATGGAAATGTTAATACACTTGATGTTGTCCCAGAGGCCTCTTAAACTATCCTCATTTTTTTGAATTCATCTTTCTTTTTGTTGTTCTAATTGGGTGTTTTCTGCTACCTTGTATTCTAAGTTGCTCATTCAGTCCTCTGCTTCATAAATCTGCTCTTGGTTTCCTCTAATGTATTCTTCATTTCAGTTATTGTATTCTTTATTTCAGACTCGTTCTTTTTTATATTTTCTATCTTCATTTTTATATTTCCTGTCCCTTCGTTGAATTTCTTCATGTAATCATTGAGTATCCTTATGATAGGGTGACCAGATGTCCTGCTTTTGGCGGGACAGTCCCGATTTTTAACAATTTGTCCTGCATCCCGTGGCGTTTTAAAAAAGTCCCAATTTTTGGAAAGAATGCACGACAAGCTAGGGAACGGCAGGAGAGAGACCAAATTTTTAGTCAAGAACCCCCTCCCCCCCAGTCAATGGTGTCCCGCTTTACCAATGTTAAAATCTGGTCACCTTACTATGTAACCAATGTTTTCAGCTCTGCGTCTGGTAGATTGCTTGTCTCCATTTTGTTTTTTGTTTTGTTTTGTTTTTTTATGGAGCTTTGCTCTGTTTTCTTGCTGTTGTTATTGTTGTTTATTTGAGACATGAATCTTTTTTACCTCCTATTTTCTGCCTCCTTGTGTTTGTTTGGTTTTTATGTTTTAGGTAGGGCTGCTATGTTTATCGATTTCAGTAGAGTGGCCTTATGTAGTAGGTGTCCTGTGGGGTCCAGTGGTGAATTCCTTACCAGTGCAAGACGCTCCAGCTGTGTCCATGGTGTGAGCTGTGTGTACCCTCCTGTTGAACCTTGATTGCTGTTTGCACATCAATTGGAGGGACTGACTTTTGGGTCACTAGTTGTAAGGACTGTCAGTGACTTCAGTGGAGAAGTTGTGATGCAGGAACTGACCCTACAGAACAGGGTTCACTTAATCAGGACTTCTGTGCCTGCCCAGTCTTCCTTTTGTGTATGTCATCCTTGGAGGCAGCGAGGTGATTCTCCAGCTTCATCCAAAGCTGGCCACTGGATGTCTCAGACCTGGAGCCTCGTGACGGTGGTCCTGCTGCAGGCCAAGTTTAGCTACAGGTTGTGCCCTGCCCAGGGCCACCTGGCATGAGCCACAAAGCAATCCTCAGATGCCTGCTGCCCACAATAGATTTGGAGGTGCCTCAAGAGGCCAAGCTGCAAACCAAGGCCAGCAGCCACTAGGGCCAAGCTTGGCTGGCTGCTCAGCAAGAGGTATAGAAAATGCCAAGGCCTGATGTTGCTTATTCGGGTTTTGTGAACCTTTGAGAGATTTGAGGAAAATCTGTAGCATCAACCAAGGCAGGCTGTTTGTATAGAAAAACCACTAAAAGCTACTCGAATGTACCTGAAAGTTGGATGGCGAGGAGTCTCAGGGAATCAGGGTGAATAAAGGGGACTCAGATGTCGTGGCCACTTGAGTTTGTATGCCAGGAGAGGGGAGGGCTCAACAAAGAAACAATGGCTCCCACAAGTGACTTCATCTGGGAGAAAGCTGCCCCTCCATCCCTCATCCTGAAGCTGGACAACTCATTTCCTCCTTGCATATCCCTGGTGCCTTTTGAGCTGCTGCTCCAGCGCTGGAGCTCAGAGCTAGTGAGTCCATCAGTGAGTGAGTCCACACTCAGGCCCTACTAAGAGGAGCACCTGGCCCTGCAGAAGTTTGTCTCACTCAGCCACAATCTTCACTGGTTTCCAGCAGTTACAGGCACTTCTCTCCCTGGCACTGGAACCCTGCAGGAGCCAAGGAGCCTGCTGAGGGGCTGGGACCTCTTGCTTCTCTGGAATAACCTCCACAGCTGAGATCTACCTCCTTATTCTATTTTTAAGATCTATTTTATTGTTTTTGACAGAGAGAAACAGAGGCAGAGAGAGACAGAGAGAAGGGGGAGGGCTCAGAGCAGTTTCCATAGTTATATGTCATCAGTTTTTGATGTGGTTTTGTTCCACACAGGTGGGTGGGGGCCGTGCAGGGCTGGAATGGGGCAGGGGCTTCTGGCGTGGGAAGCATGCCCCCCCCCAAGCTGGGGGCGAACCTGGGACCTTCCACATGGGGAGCTCACCCTGGCGAGAACAAAATTGGGAGAACACCTAAATTCAGTGTATGGGTCTGCACGGGCCAGGGCCAGGATTCAATCCTCGGACCTCAGGGCTGCAAAGGGAATGCTTAACCCACTGAGCCATCCCAATATCCACATCCCTCCCGAGTTTTAATGGTCACATGCAGGTGTGGGACCAGCTGTTCTACATCACCGCCCTCCTACCAGTCTTAAGGTGGCATCTTAGTTGCAGGGCTTCAGTTCAGTAAGACTTCAGGTGATGGTTAATGATGGTTGTTCTGTAGTTTAGTTGTAATTTTGATGTGGTCATGAGAGGAGGTAAGCACAGGGTTTACTTACTTGGTCACCTTGACCAGGAAATCTTCATTCCACTTGTCTTTAGTCAGCATCTCAGCTGGTCAGTGTACTTTGGCAGAGTAATGTAAATTTTTATTTCTAAAAGATGTGAGTTTTTGTGGCTTGTGATTGCATAGTTTCTCATTCCCAGGGCATGGCAAAATTAGAAAGTGCCTCAAAAGAAGCACTAGATATGGACAGACTTTTTCCTCTCCATTACAGATAAGTAAATTTAGTTTTTCCTGCTAATTAAGATCATACCTGGGGAAGCTGGGATGGCTCAGTGGGTTAAGTGCTTGCTTTGCAGCCCCGGGGACCAAGGATCAAATCCTGGCCCCAGCCCGTGCGGACCCATGTGCTGAACTGGGGAGTTCCCCCAGTTCAGTTCTCACCGGGGTGAGACCCAGGACAGTTCTTGCCCTGTGCAGCCTTGTGCCCACCTGTGGACTGAAACTATGTGGAAAAACCAATGCTGTCAACTATGGAGACTGTTCTGGGCCCTCCCCATTCTCTCTGTCTCTGTATCTCTCTCTCTCTCTCTGTGTCAAAAACAATTTAAAGAAAAAAAGATCATACCGTAACCCTCTTTATCATTCATTCAGTTAGTGCATAAGGAGTAATGACATGGGGGTGGTCAGCTTCCTATTTCCTGGACCATTGTTATATAGCCTGATAAAAGTACTCCTTTCTTGGGAATAAGGGCATATAAATCAGAAGGGCATAGAGCTGCTGAAAGAGAAACCCATTTCCAATTAGACTATTTAAGAATTAAGAGATGCCATTCACATTTATATCCCTTGTTATCTGATGTATTAATACATTGCATTGCTGCTTTTCTGCCTATGATACTTTCACACGTTGGTTGAAGAAAAAACTTAAGCATGAACTATGGTGGTAAAGAGAGCAACTCTTGACAACAACCAAAAGCAAAAAGAGAAAAATGAATCCTCTAAACTCTCTAAAGTATAGCCACAAATGCACCCCTATGGCTCAGAAGAGAAAGTGCTTATTGCATAGGTTATGATTAATTTTCCAATTTAGATACACAGGAAAAAAATAAGTATGTGTCCTGTACTAAAAGAAAATTATTCCCATGGGTCAAAAATAAGTCAAGAACACTGGGCCTTTTTTCCATTATCATTTTTCTTAGGCTATAGAGGACAAGTAAGAATAACATTAAATATTGTTTTCTTAAATTTCTCTCTTTGGTTTTCTAGCATAGAAAAGGCCAGTGAGTGAGTCTTTCCTCCCTACTTTTTTCCCCCTAAATATATAAAATTAATTCTAGAGTACTGTTTAAGGAGTGAAAAGGCATTGTAAAGCTAGCACACTTTCAGAATTAACTTTGAATAGCTGCATTATCAGTGTTTGATAGTCCTGGCTTTCTAGTGTTGTTGTTGTTGTTGTTGTTGTTTTTATCAGTTCAGTAATTATATGTTTAAAAGTATTTTTTTATGTTCTTTTTTCTTCTTAACCAATTTTTCTCCTGTGCCATGATCACTTTCTTGATGAGCACACAGTATGCACTCTGAGTCAATAACAGTAGCTACATATTGATCAGAGGTAAAGTCTTGCAAAATATAGGATAAAATTACATTTCTATTTGATTTTCTATTCTTCTATAAGGGCTACATTAACTCTAAAGTTTAAACCACTGATTAAACCAAATTACAGAATTTGAAATTGCTAGTTAGTTTTTCATAGAGAAATTTGGCAGACAGAAAAAAAGCTGGTACCTCTAAAAAGAGACATGAATCTCAAAAAACAGAAATAAACAGAAGTGTTCTTGGGAGTAGTAATTACCCAAAAGTACTTGGTGACTAAATTAGCAATCTATTTAATTAAGTCACCTAGTTCCTGAGAAAGGAGAGTAGCCTTTTCTTACTAACTATCTAAACATTTGGTAAGTAACTTGAGATGTAATACTTATCCTCAACATCTATGCCAAGCATTTCCCACTCCTTCCAGGAAAATAACCAAACAAATGAACAACAACAAAAACAACAAAACCCAGAAAGTAAACTAGTGGTTGCCAGGGGATAAAGTTGGGGGAAGAGGTGGAGGACTTACTGCTAATGGGTACAGGATCTCTTTAGGGGTGATGAAAATTTCTAAAATTGCATAGTAGTGATGGTTATACAATTCTGAATTATACATTTTGAGAGAGTGAATTACATGCTTTATGAAACATCTCAATAAAGCTATTATTTAAAAACCAAAATAATATAAAAATCTAAATCTAATAGAAAATTTAAAAAGTCCTATTTCTATCAAAGAATTGTTTTAAAGTAGTACGAAAGGTTCATACTTTTCACTCAGCTTCCTCTAATGTTAGCAACTTACATAACTTTAGTAAAATTATCAAAACCCTGAAATTAACATTGATATGTTTAGCCTTGTCTCACTGGGCTAAATTCATGGTGTCAGTTGGCTGATCGTATGTACAATTTGAAATGAAATAGTACTGCTGTTTTCTGTTTTGCTTAAAATCACATGTCTGATAGCCCATATGTAGAATTAGTAACGTACAAAATTTATTCACATTTTACCAATTTTATCACGACTATCTGTCTTCTGTTCCAGGACTCCGTTCAGTCAGGGAGAAGTATTTTTGGAACCAGGGGATGCACTTGGATATCTCTTCAATCTTTTAAAATATTTTTTAACTCAGAGATTAAAAGTTATGTGGGAAGCCGGGATGGCTCAGTGGGTTGAGCGCTCACTTTGCAGCCCCGAGGACCGAGGATCGAATCCTGGCCCCGGCCCGTGTGGACCCATATGCTGAGCTAGGGAGTGCCCCCAGTTCAGTTCTCACCAGGGTGAAGACCCTGGCCCAGTTCCTGCCCCGTGCAGCCTCACTCTCACCTGTGGAATGAAACCATGTGGAAAAACCAATGATGTGCCACTATGGAGACTGTTCTGCACCATCCCCCCCCCCTTCTCTCTGTCTCTGTCTCTGTGTCTCTCTCTCTGTCAAAAACAATAAAAAGAAATCTTTCATCACCATATATTTGGCTCCCCCTTTCTTCTCTCCCACCCGCCTTCCTCCTTACCCTCAGGTAACCACTAAACTATTAGCTATGTTCATAAGGTTCTGTTTCTTTGTTGCTTTCATTTTTATATTCCACAGATGAGTGAAGTCACAAGGTTTGTGGTTTTTTCTGTCTGGCTTATTTTACTTAGCATGATGATCTCAAGGTCCATCCATTTTGTTGCAAGTGGTAGTATTTTATTTTTTCTTATAGCTGAGTAACAGTACTAACTCTGGTTGGTGAACACATAATGCAACATATAGACGAGGCCTATAGAATTGTATATCTGGAACCTATGTATTTTTTACTAACCAATGTCACCCCAATAAATTTAACAATAAAACAAAGAAATAAAAATATAATACTCGTTGAGACAGAAAGGAATAGAGGGAGGGAGAACAATAAAATTCTTTAATATTAAGGAGCAGATGCTCCGTGAAATAAGTCACACAGAGAAAAACAAATACTGTTTGATCTCAGAAAATGTGGAGGCTTAAGAAGAATGAACTTATAAAGAGAAAAAATTGGCAGTCACCGGAGGCAAGAGTAGGAGTTGAGCAAAATGAGTGAAGAAAATCAAAATGTACAAAGTTTCAGTTATAAGATAAATAAATTTTGGTGAGGTAATGTACAGCATAGTTACTTTATATATATGACTATAGTTAACAGTCCTTTATTATATGCAGTCATTCTCCACCTAAGGACATTTTGGTCAACGAGAATGGTACCATAAGATTATAATGGAGCTGAAAAATTCCAATCACCTAGTGATGTCATAACTGTGGTACTGTTTTAGCTCAACACATTACTCAAGTGTTTGTGGTGATGCTGGTGTAAACAAACCTCCTGTTCTGCCAGTCATATAAAGTATAGCACATACAGTGATGTGCTATAATGATGATAAATGAATATGTTACCGGTTTATGTACTTGACATACTATACTTTTTATCCTTATCCTATCGTGTGCTCTTTCTACTTTTGTATCACCTAAGTGTGCAATGTTTATAAACTCTACAGCAGTAATGCAATGTCCTGGGTCTTCACATTCACTCACCTCTGTCTCACCCACAGCTATGCCAGTCCCGTAAGTTCTGCTCATGGTGAGTGTCCTATACAGACATCCATTTTATGTCATTTACACTATATTTTTACTCTACCCTTTCTATGTTTAGATAAACAAATACCACTGTATGTCCGTTGCCTACAGTATTCGATACAGTAACAAGTTATACAGGTATATAGCCAAGGAGTAATAGGCTATACCCTATCACATAGGCACGTATTAGGGTATAAAATCTGGTTTTAAAAAGTACACTCTCTGATATCTGCAAAACACACACACACAAAATCATCTAATGACACATTTCTCAGAATGTATACCTATCATCAACGAATGCATGACTATATTTGAAAATTGCTAACAGAGTATATCATAAAGTTTTTCATCAAAGAAAATATATAACTGTGTGGTGACAGATATTAACTAAATTTATTATGGTGATCATGTTGCAATGTATGCATATATCAAATCATGTTGCACACCAAAATCTATTAAAATGTTTTATGTCAATTATGTCTCCTTTCAATAATATCTGTGGTTGCCAAGGACTTGGGTGAAGAGTTAGAGGCAAGGCAGAAAGGGATGAATAGGAAGAACAGGTGGAACACAGGATTTCTAAGGACATGAAACTGTTCTGTATGAATCAACAAGGGTAGATATACATCATTTTACATTTGTCAAAACCCATGAATGTACAACAGAAAAATGAGCCATAATGTAAACATGGACTTTGGTTAATAATGATGTATCAGTGATGGTTCATTGTTTATAACAGGTGCACAACCATAAAGACATACCGAAGGTGGGGAGGCTGGAGGGAGGGGCATTAACATGTAGGAATTCTCTATACTTCTTGTTCAGTTTTGCTGTGAAATCACCAAAACTACTCTAAGAATTAATTTTTAAAATACACTAGAGTATTAACACCAGATTAAACATCACAGAAGACACCATTAGACACTGAGCAATTAAATATTGAAGGCATAGCAATGTAGACTATTCAAAATAAAACAATAAAAGAAAGACTGAATAAATATGAACAACACTTCAGCGAGCTGCTCATCAACACTATAAACTAACTTGACCAACTCTACACCCACAAATTTGATAATATAGATAAAAATGGAGCAATTTCTTAAAAGATATAATGTGCCTTTTTTTTCACATGAGAAGCAATATTAATAGATGATCTGAATAGGACTATCTATGAAAGAGATTGAATCAATAATTAATAACCTTTCAAAACAGAAAGCACCAGGCCCTGCTGGTGTCACTGGTGAATTCTATCAAAACATTTAGGGAAGAATTTATACCTATTCTCCACAATCTCTTTCAGAGAACAGAAACAGATGAAATACTTCCTAACTCATTCTATGAGGCCATCATTACCCTAATACCAAAACAGAACAGACACAGTATAAGAAAAACAAACAAACAAACAAACAAACAAAACCTACAAACCTTATTTCTCATGAATGTAAATCTTCAACAAAATATGAGCAAATAAAATTCAAAAAAAGTATAAAAATGATAACACCAAGAATTAGTGAGATTTAGTCCAGGCATTCAATGCTGGCTCAACATTCAAAAATTAACTACACGTTATCTGCCATATCAATCTGAAAAAGAAAAAATTACACAATCATATCAAGAGATTCAGAAAAAGCATTTAACAAATTAATTAATTAATAATAAATAAATAAATAGTAAGATAGAGAAAAAGAAATGCTCTGAAAATGTGGTAGAGGACACAGATATTGTGAGGTTAAATCTCAGTCCACAAACTTGGCCATGGAAGATATATAGCATTTTTAAATTTTCTTTAATCAGCCTAAGTCCACTTTGTAGCCCTCACCTCATCATTATGGGGAAAAGCTCAACATTTGTCATTAATCTCATCTAGCTCCTCACTTCATTTCCAGAAATATCCTTCTTCTTTTATCTGATCACATGCATTAGGTCCCATTGGCTCATCCATGGGGTCTCCCACCTCATGTCATCCACCCTCATGTATCTGTATCTGTCATCCTTGGAGCCCAAGAATTTGAGATAAGGCTGGGGAACCATATGTCTAGGAAGCAGCTTCCCTAAGTATAAGAGTGCGAGTCTCTGAACTCTTGGCACATTCCTTAGATGGTTTCAAAATATAAGGAACAAGTCCCCACTTCTTGCATCATCCTCAGAGAAAAATCTTAATTTCCGAACTTATCCTGAAGTCATTTTTATCTTAATGTCTTCAGTGAGTTTAGGTTTTGCAAAAGATAAGCATTTTTAGCCTTGCTAAAGAAAATGCCTAAAGCAAAGAATATGCAAAGAATCTAGCTTCTTACTGGGAAAAGGGAAATGAAGCAGACAAAATATAAATCATAGCAATAAATATACAATTTATCCTATTCCACAAACAAGTAGGCAATCCACATAGAGGTAAATGCTGACTGAGAATTATCAAATGTTATAGAAGAGATGTCTTTAACCTAGACTTAGGTAGGTCAGAATAATTCCATGGGGGGTGCTGGGATGGCTCAATAGGTTGAGTGCTTGTCTTGCAGCCCTAGGGTTTGAGGTTTGAATCCCAGCCCCAGCCCTTGTGGACCAATATGCTGAGCTGGGGTGTGCCCCCAGCTCTGTTTTTTCCAGGGCAAGCTTCCCAGGCAGGAGGCCCCCAGCCCAGTTCAACCCTCTGTGGCCCTGTACCCACCTGTGGAATGAAACTATATCGAAAACTAATGTACAACTATGGAGACTTCTCTGGGCTCTCCCCCTTCTCTCTCTCTCTCTCTCTCTCTCTCTCTCTCTCTCTCTCTCTCTCT
>PVKE010025113.1:0-23274 GCA_004027555.1 Craseonycteris thonglongyai
ATTCCTCCTTCTCTTGGGATCTGGAAGCAGAGCCTGGTTTTCAAACTGCAAGACAACGATCTGATTTGGTGACTTATCTGATTAGGCTTTGATGTATTTATTACACGCTTAAACATATTCCAGTGAGCTCTGAAAACGAACCGCAGGACTGTCCTGGGCTGAATTTCCGGGACCCACTGGAGCAAGTTCAAGAAAAGCGTAATCTACTTAGAGGAAAACAGAACCAGGCACTAATCCAATAGGCATCTGCATCAGGCCGCACAACCCCACCTCCTGCCCACAACCACAGTGCCCCCCAAACTTTTGTAGGGAGGTAGGAAGGGGCTGCAGGGGTCAGTCTTCTGGGGATCAAGGTCACCTCAACTTTAACATTCCTCTGGGTTCTCCCTTCCCACAGACCTGGTGAGGGGAGAAGACCTTACACACCCTTTATTTCTTGTTTTAAAGTAATGTTTATTTCCCTTTTTGGTGCTAAAATCATTTTCATTTGTAAGAAGTCTAGAAAATAAAAAAAGTATAAAAAAGAAAACCAAACTCCCTTGTAATTACACCCATATCTACGTTTTATGGTGTTTCTCCAATATTTAAAAATCTTTTCAAAACTACCCAAGTAACACAAGATGACAGTTTAATTGTGATAATCCCCAGGATTTTTCCTGTGCATTTTTAGCAAAATAGGAACAGTGTCAAATGATACAGATTCTCTTAACATCTTTTTTCATTTGCTCAAAAAAAAATTTTTTTTTCGGCTATGTCATTAGTTAGCCTTTTTTTTTAAATTGTTCATTTATTGGGGTGACATTGGTTGGTAACAATTACATCGTTTCCAGGTGTACAAGTCTACATGACATCATCTATGAAAGGATCGCATTGAATAGCTACACCCGGTTTCTTGTGGCTGTGGTGACTTTGCATAACCATGGATGTTTGGTTATGTTGTGCTTTCGGTTTTTAATGCTGCTAACACAACTGTAATACCTTGACCATCTTTGTATCATCTGGTCTTTGTATCATTTACTCTCATTCTACCTCTTTTTAAAGATGGTAACTTTTTAAAGAGCTTTACTGAGATATAATCAACACCTAATAAACTGCACAAAGTATACAGTTTGATGAGTTTTGACATATGGATATACATTATCTTTCAGGATGGAACATAGCTGTCACCCCAAACTGCCCTTGAGTGCCTGTACTGCCCTTGCTCTTTAGGATGAGCTCTCGTGGTCTAGGATGCTCTCAGCAACTCCAGATGCCCTCAGGGTGCCTGGGGTGTGCCCCAGGACCGGCCCTGCACATGGATGATGCCCTCGTAGGTGCTTGCCCATGAAGGAATGCAATGGAAACTCAGGTCCCGTGTGGGCACCTACCTGCTGTGGTCGTCCTCAGTGACCCAGTGCTCACTTCCCAATAAGTCAGCCCCCTCCCATGGCTGGCTTGTCCTACATGTCCCCCCTGCCCCCCAGCAGTCTCCCGCGGGCCTCTTAGCACAGCATTCCTTCTCTGGCTTTAACCCTGCCCTCCAGACCACTCAGGGTCCGCCCTTTCCCGCCCCTTCCTGACCACTGCTCCTTTTCCCATTCACCACTCCCCGGGGCCTGGTGCTGAGTATTTTGGCCACAGGGGTGCAGGGGACATACCCAGTCCCAGATCCCACAGAGCCATGTTTAGGGGCGAGGTAGACATTCAGCAGCTAGTTATGTAGCTAATGATGCATCCCAAGGGTGACTGGCGTTCTGAAGGAGAGGGCTGTGGCAGCTCTGTGCGCTGACAGTGGGAGCTGGCTTTTGTTTGGTGGGCATGCTGTGGTCACGGAAGACCTCCGTGGGGCGTTGATTCCTGCGAGAGGGCATCATAGGCTTCTTTTCAGTTTTGTCTTCTCTGGATCAGACATGTTCAGTTCCTTTGGCTGTTTCTCACTGGGCAGGATGTTGAGACTTCTCTGTCCCCACCAGCTCTTTGTTATCCTTGCATCCTGTGACTGGAGACCTCTGAGTGCCCCGTCTCTGAGGACATGAGATGCCTCACCATGCAGCCAGTGACTGGATTAATTTTTCCTCCTGCAGTCACAGGAAATTGTCAGCAGGATCAAAGGCTTGCCTGAGAAGCAACAATAACAGCAATAGAACAATGGCACCCACGAACATTTGTCAGATACTTTTCAGGTGGCAGGTGCACCTCCCATGCACACATTTTCCCATGTCTCCCGTGACAATGTAAGCTCACCAATAAAAGCCAGCCCGTTAGAGCACAGACTGTGTGAAGGCTCTGCCATGAGTGGTGTATGCATCTCAGCTCACTTAATTCTCATAACCACCTGATGAGGTGGGTATTGTTACTATTCCCACTTTACAGATCAGGAAGTTGAGGCACAGAGAGGTTAAGCAACTTGCCCCTGGCCACAGAGCCAGGATCAAAGCGTGAGTCATTGGTTGGCATCACCAAGTAGGAACTCTGCTATGGTTTCGTTCCCAGGCGAGGAAATCAAGGTTTGGCAGGGTAAGGAATCTCCCCAACGGCTAATGGTGACATTGGGCTTTGGTCTCCAGCAACGATCACCCTTAATCTCTCTTGTGTTCTCCTTCCTCTTTGGAGGAGTGTCTTGAGGAGAGGAGGTTGGGTGGCTGAGGTCCCAGCCCCTTCAGGGAGGACCTTTCTTTATCCATTGTCCTAGCCCTCTGGAGTTCACTCATCAGTGTTGGCTGTAAATATGGAGAGGACTCGTAATGATATTGTAAGAGCTCAGGTCTGCAATGGGGTGTCCTTTTCAAGAGTGGTGAGCTGCTGTGGGAAGGTAGCTCGTTACTGCCCAAACGTGTATTGATATGGAATGAGTGTCATGCCTACTTTTTCTCTATTTATTGACTGATTGGTTAGAACCATCTAATTTCTCGTGGTGTTTCTACTTGGGAATATGGGGAGCTTGGTGGAGGGAGGGAGCTGTTAGATCACTATCTCCATGCCACACTCAGAGTCTAGTGAAGTTTTGCTAGAATGATTTAGAAATTCAAATGCGAACAGACAGTGGGTGTTCAGGGACACCTCTCTGTCAGCCAGCGTTCACCAGAGGAAGAGACTTCCACGGATAGGCTCCGAAAGCCCTCCAATGGCTGATCGAGACTTCCACGAAGGAGAGCTGAACCTGGTTGAAAGATTGGTTCTGGATCCCTGGCAACGTCGGGTACAGAGGCCATCTGCCCGTGGCCCAGCCATTGCGGGCAGACCTGCATCCACTTGGCCATTTGCTTTTGCTGAACCTTCTGTGTGCTACTTTGCTTAATGGTTCCGGTCCAGATGCAGGCTACAGGATCCAGCCCAACAGCCCTGGGGTGGGACTTCTCCTCTGCCTCTCAGAAGCTCAGGGGCCACAGGCCTACTCACTTCTCTAAGCCTTGTTGCCTTCTGTGTAAAATGGGGGTCTCCTCTGTGTCACGGGGTGGCTCTACGAGTTAACTGAAGTGGTACATCTAGAGCCCTCAGCTCAGGGCCTGGCCCCCAGAGAAGGCAGCTGCCCCATTGGGCCAGGTTCTGTCCTGGGCATGAGGCTACAAGGATGACTACGGCATGGACCTTACTGCTAAGGAACACGTAGATTGCTAGCAAGGCAGATGTGTACGCTAATATATAGAATGAAGAATTACACCTGCTCTAGTCCCAGCTTGCTTCCCTCAGCCATCATGACCTAACAAGGATCCCATGATGACTGTGACAAAGCCATGCCTTGACTATTGTGAATAATGCTGCAGTGAATATAGGGGTACAGATACCTCTTTGAGATGGCGATTTCTTCTCTTTCAGATAGATATCCAGAAAAGGGGTTGTTAGGTCATAAGGTAACTCTTATTATTTTTTGAGAAACTTCCGTACTGTTTCCCACAGTGGCTGTAACAACTTACATGCTCACTGACAGTGCATGAGGGTCCTTTTTTCTCTACACCCTCACTGACATCTACCTCTCTTTGATGATAACCACTCTGCGTGAGGTGATAGCTCGTTGTGGATTTGATTTGTGTTCCCCCAGTGATTAGTGATGTTGAGCATCTTTTCATGTACTCGTTGGCCAGTTGTATATCTTCTTTGAAAAATGTCTATTCAGGGCCTCTGCCCATTTTTTTAAATTGCATTGTTTATTTATCTGTTTTTGCTATTGAGTTGTATGAGTTCCTTGTATAATTTGGCTGTTAACTCCCTTATCTGATATATGATTTACAAATATTGTCTCCCATTCTGTAGGCTGCCTATTTATTTATTTGTTTGTTTGTTATTTTGTTGTTGTTGTTTTCTTTTGCTGTGCAGAAGTCTTTTAGTTTGATGTAGTTCCACGTGCTGACTTGTTTTTGTTGCATATACTTTTTGGGTCAAATCCCCCCAAAAATTGTCAAGGCACATTTTTTTTCCTGTTTTCTTCTAGAAATTTACAGTTTCAGGTCTTACATTTAAGTCTTTAATACATTTTGAGTTACTTTTTGTTTGTGTTGTGAGATAGGGGTCCAGTTTTATTATTTCACATGTAAATATCCATTTTTCCTAATACCATTTATTGAAGAGATTATTCTTTCCTCATTGAGTATTCTTAGCTCTCTTGCCAAATATTTATTGATCACATACATGCGGGTTTATTTCCTGGCTCTCAGTTCTGTTCCATTAGTCTGTTTTTATGCCAATACCACACTGTTTTGATTACTATAAATTTGAATAATGGTTTGAAATCTGAAAGCACAATGCCTCCAGCTTTGTTCTTTCTCAAGATTGCTTTGGCTGTTCATTTTGTTTTTGTTTGTTTTCTTGGTGGTTCCATACAAATTTTAGAATTATTTTTTCTATTTTTGTGAAAAAATACCATTGGAATTTGAACCTAGAGACAGGTAACATTAACTGTAATGTGTTTTATTTAACCCAACACATCTAAGATATCATTATTGCAATATGTCAAGATAAAAATTATTAAGATATTTTACATTTTTTTATTTTGTGCTAAGTCTTCAAAATCTCATGTGTGTTTTACCCTTACAACCCATCTCAGTCCAATAGCCCCCTTCCAGTTGTTTAGTCGCCATATGCGTACGTGGCCGGTGGCTACCTGTTGGATGGGGTGGCTCTAGAATTCTCTTAAAGGTGAGCAGTTTGTGGAAGTGAACAAGGAATGTCCCACTCTGGGGATTTTAACCTCCAAACAGAAGTCGGCCTGTGCCCTGAACCAAAGCTCAGTGGTCCGATGTCAGCAGGGACTTCTGCTTGGCTTTCCCAGTTGGCCAGCTGAAGAACGAGACAAGAATAATCATGCCCTTTCCTGAGTTCCAAGCGGGGCTGTGAAACTTGTCACTGCTGCCCGGGAGAAGCTATGGGTCCCCGCACAGTCTCCTAAACATCTCCTTTCCAAGTGGGCACACCTCAGAAGACCGCAACCACATTTAGGTCCCACCCTTTCTGTAACTGCCAAACCTTAGCAAACAGGCGGCGACCACACCAGTGAGTAGAAGAAGCTTTTACCGATCCGCCCCCTTGGCACTGTGCACTGTGTTAGCCCCGTCACAGACCTCTCACTCATTCCACACAACCGCTTTGTGATGTGGCTCCTTCTAACAGTCCTATGTCGTACAGGGGGGAAACCGAGGCAGAGAGAGGCCAATGGGAGGCAGGGGCTTTCAAACTTGAAGGGTTTTTAGACTTTCAGAATCCCCTGGAGGGCTTGTGAAAACGCTGGTTGCTGGCCTTTGCTCTCAGGATTTCTGCCTCTCTAGGTCTAGGGTGGGGACTGGGACTTTGTGTTTCTAACAAGTTCCCAGGTGATGTTGATGCTTTTGGTCTGGGGGCCACAGTTTGCTTCCCCCAAGTTTAAGGTGACCAGATTTTAACATTGGTAAAGCGGGACACCATTGACCGGGGCGGAGGGGGTTCTTGGTTAAAAATCTGGTCTATCTCCCGCCGTTCCCTAGCTTGTCGTGCATTCTTTCCAAAAATCGGGACTTTTTTAAAACGCCGCGGGACGCGGGGCAAATTGTTAAAAATCAGGACTGTCCCGTCAAAAGCGGGACGTCTGGTCACCTTACCCAAGTTGTTCTCCTTGCAGATGATTGAAGGACCTAAAGATAGTATCCTGAAGCGAAGCGTAGTGGGGGAGAGGCATAGTCCCACCTCGTTGTCACGGATGAGAAGGGCCTTTGTGGGGCAGAGGGGGCTGTGCTGTGTGCTGTCGAGGGCAGGGCAGGGCAGGGCCAGAAGGACAGAAGTCACCTTGACCAGATTTGGGTTCCGTAAAAGGAAGTGCTTTCTATTGGCCAGGCCTGCCCTCCTTGTAAGGGATCCCTGAAGTCCCTGTCGCTGAGAGGGTGGGAGCTGAGAGCTCACTTTGTGTGGAAAGCAGGAGAGAAAAATCCCTCTGTACTGGTGCATTCTGTGAAAACACATCAATTTATCAAGCTTGATATGCTTTTAAAAACATCACAGCACATTTTAATTTTGATTTCATTTTATTTTGTTTCACAGCGTTATTCTCATTTATTCATTTGTTAGCTTTGTATTTAGAAGCTCATTAACTTTGCTCATTTCTTTCTTCATTTCTATTTTCCCTCATCTAAAAGCATCCCAAAATATCCCCCAAACAAAACAAACCGAAAGCGAACCAGCCAAAGGTTAGGATGGTTCAACACGGTTTAACCACCTCCGTCTTGCACGTACTGCCTCTCATTTCTTCTCCATTTTATCTGAGAGTGATAAGGTGAAAGCTAAGACGTGATGGTTCAATTGCCAGCCATGTATCACCTTTAAAACTGAGGGAGAAGATTATATTAAACTGACATTTGATAGATATATGGCAGGGTCAGGATTAATGGAGCCACACCTTGTTGATTACATGGACTCATTATTTGACCAACTGCAGGGAGACAAAAACAACAAAACAAAACAAAACAAACAAAAAAACAGGTCGATTGGCTAAGTTCCCTTGGCTCCCAGCTCACCCACAGGTGGTCAGTTGTGAGGGGTCAAAAGATGTGGGCCCAGGAGGAAGAAAGGGGCTTTTTGTGGGAGGCCCATCTAGGGGTTCACCAGGACTGGAATGGGTGGGAGAAAAGAGGGTGTAGCAGTTGATTTTCAAGAGATGGGCAGGGGCCTCTGTTTGAGATGCAATTGGACAGACATGCTCTGTTTCCTTAGAAATGCTGGACAGAGATCTAGCAGGGATTGGCCCCCAGGCTAAGCCCCTTGCAGTGAAAAAAAATTGTATCTAACCCTCACACCAGGTCTTTGAGGGAGTTCTTTTATTTATTCCCATTTAAGGGGAGTGCCATAAATATATTAGTAATACAGGCTCACTCTTCTCCACCCAGAGAGGCCTGTGGAATGCCTTCTTCGGGCTCCACATGATGGAGGACAGGAGGGGAGAAACAGACTCCAGAAGTTTACAGTGTGGCTGAGAAAACAAGACCTAAAACAGGGAATGCTAACAACCCAGGAGATTACGAAAGCTCCACGTGCTTGTCTGTTGCAAGCAGATTACAGTTAATTACCTCCTACATGGCACAGCCCATAAGTACTGTAGGAGCTCAAAAAGTGAGACGTGACCCCTGATTGGAGGGAGCCGTGAAGGTTTGAGTGAGACATCTTTGCGGCAGGTGCTGAAAGAATGGATTTCAGGTGTTATGCTCGTCTATTTACTCATTTCTTAGCTGCCTCCACCTACTGGGATGAAAGCTCTTTGGATGCAGAGGTCATAGCTGTCTTTTCCATCCCCACATCCTCAGTCCCTGAAATGGTGCTTGGCACATTGTAGGTCCTCAATAAACATTGGTTGAACAAAGAATTCAGTACAGGTAGGGACTTCTGAAATGCATTTAATAAGTGCAGGTCCCCACACACAATTATTTCCTTGATCAGATGCATTCAGTAAAATGAATATAGTATGCTTTCTTGCAGGACTTGTCAGCGCCTTTCGTTCGGAAACCGGCTTGGAGAATCTCTAATAGGCGGAGCTGGTATTCAGTGATACTCAAAGTTATTAGAGCAGCAGGTCCCTCTTTCGACAGCACCTGTTAACACATTGGGGTGCAGTCCTGTTTGGTGGGAGCCGGGGTGGGGAATGTTCTGAAGGGATAGTGTTTTTTGTGCGCATCCTCTGTCTCCCCCTTTCTTATACGCCACGGTCGAACATATACGTGGTTTCCAGGTGACAGGGGATGCCCTGGGGGTCAGGGGGAATTTGGAGGTGGGTGTCTAAAATGCAGTGCAGCCTGTGTCCCAAGAGGCTCACGAGTCATCCGCTCCGTTTCCTCCTCACTTTGGTTCTGGAAGGGAGTCAGGCTGCCCAGCCCATTCGCTCCCCTCCCTGTCAGGTTTCACCAGGACCTCACTGCTCCTCGTGACCCTGCAGACTCCCTACCATGAAAAGGGGTGTCAGGGCTGCTCTGCTGAGCTGAGGCAGGGGGACTGAGCGGGCATGACCTGCCCTGCTTACCGGTGCCCCTCTGTGATGGATCCTGACAGGGGAGGGGTGCCTGGGAGGGCAGGGACCTGTGTGGGGGCTACAGTGTGCTCTAGGAAGCACAGGACCTGTCTTTGAACCTCCTCAGGGATTCATTTGGGTCTTGTGTCACAGAACGCTGGAGTCAGAATGGGACTGAAAAGGAGGGAAGTTCTGATACCTGCGGCCACATGGATGAGCCGTGCAAGAGGCCAGACACAAAAGGCCACAGCCTGTATGATTCCATTTCTATAAAATGGACAGACCGATAAACCCATAGAGACAGAAAGCAGACAGGTGGACCCCTGGGGGCTGTGGGGGGAGGAGATGGGGAGCAACTACTTAATGGGTACAGGTCTCCTTGGGGGTGATGTAAATGTATTGGACAGAGAGACATGGTGGTAGCACACACAACATTGCGACTGCAAATACCCCTGAAGTGTGTACATTAAAATCATTAATTTGGTGCTATGTGAATTTCACCTTTTTTTTTTTTAAGGTCCTTAGTCTGACTCCTTTAACTTAGAGTGAAACGGGTCCCTGGGGGGGTTTCAGGTCTGGTTTTGGCTGGAACAGGGAGTCTCACCCAGGCTGCCCTCGGAATCACCTGGGGAGCCTTTGCACCTCTGGCTGCCTGGGCCCTGCCCGGAGCTGATTGGATTGCTCTGGGCGGGTCTGGGCAGCAGGAAGTGGGCGTTAGAGATGCTGGCAGGTGAGTAGCCCGGCCAGGGCCAGAGTGAGTGTGCCCTGAATTCCACTGTCCCAGACGCCTTCTGTCTTCGTACCCACGTCCCTTCAGAGTCTTGGCTGTCAGGAGATACCAGGCATTTACAACAGGGCTCCTCACACTTTACTGTGCACCCCTGTCATCTTGGGCTTCAGCAGGTCTGGGCTGGGCTGCAGGGTGGGGGCCCCTGGCGTAGGAGAAAGAGAATAGTCTTTGGGAGTTGGATTTCGGTTCCAGACGCAGCGCTGCCACTTCCTAGCAGTGTGACCTTGGACACATACACCGTTGACCTCTGAGCCCCAGTGAGCTCATCTGTACATGGGAACATGGATGGGCCTCATCTCACAGATTTGGAGTGAGGATTAAATGCATGTCTGGAGAGTGTGCATCGTAGCCAGTGCTTGGTACATGTTCTCTTTTATGTGAGCTCCACAGCCTGGGCCTTGGCTGTGGGCTCCCGCTCTGGAAGGGAAGGTGGGGGTCCTTCCTTGGGCGCTGCTTAGTGAAAGAGAGGCTGCAGTTCTCTCTGTGTTCATGCCCAATCAATCCCTCTGACGAGGGCTCGCTGTGACTTAACTCTGTACATTGTTTTGGCAGTTGCTGGTGGGAGAGGGGAGGGGGGTGAGGCATCATTTATTTCCCGGAACTGCTTCAGGAATGGAAATATTTCTCTGTGTGTGTGTATGAATTAATATTCATCAAATCAGGTAAACATCCAGTAATGACAGTGCCTGGGCAATTTATCAATTCCGGCTTCAGAATGCAATTATCAGTCACATGGCACTGAGACACAGTAAGGAAGTCTGCCTGAGAATGGCTTTTCTCCCAGATTGAGGGGGTGGAGATCCGTTCTTCACTTTCATATGAAGAGTGATGCCCTCTTGTTCGGGTTGAGGCTGGGAGTCAGGAGGTAACTTTCTCCTGAGCTTCAGGCGTGGACAAGGACTTTGGCAAGCCCTGATTCCAGAGACGCAGTGGGCTTTCAGGGGACATTTCTGGTAAAGAGTGGGGACAGGAACAGGAAGGGGACAGGCCCCACCTGCTCTGCTCTGTCTCAGGTGCCATGCTAAGCGTTCATTCTATTGCTTCTGTCACCCTCATACAAACTGAGGACATTGGCACTATCGTCATTATCATCATCATCACCATCTATCTATTTTATGGGTGAGAAAACTGAGGTTCAGAGGGAGAAGGGGCCTGCTTGCGCATGCGCTCCCCTCTGAGACGTCCTTGCCATATGTAATCCCTGGACCTGTGACGATGTGACCTTCCACGACACAAGGAATTTTGCAGATGAGGTCTCGTTAAGGGTCTTGAGATGGGGAGATGATCCTGGATTATCCACTGAACCCAGTGCCATCACAAAGGTGCTTATAAGAGAAAGGGAGACAGCAGGGCTGGAGTCAGAGAGAGAGAGATCTGAAGACTCCCCGCTGCTGGCTTTGGGGATGGAGGAAGGACCGGGAGCCAAGGAGTGTGGGCACCTCCAGAAACTGGACAAGGCCAGGAGATCGCTTTCCCCCGCTAGGGCCTCCTGGTGACACCTTGATTGTAGCCCAGTAAGACCCACTCTGGACTTCTGATGTCCAGAACTCTTAAAATTCTAAATGTGTGTTGCATGGAGCCACGGCATTAGTGGTCATTGGTAAGAGCAGCAATTGGAAACAGATACACGTGCCTGAGGTGGCGCAGCTAGTGGGTGGCTCTGCTCAGCATCTCTTTTGCGAGCATATTCTACACCCTTTGCTGGGGACAAGTTTCTATGGTGAGACACTGGAGTCATGCAAAATTCTTCAGCCCTGGGGCCACTCAGGAGTCCCAGGCCAGCTGCCCGATGGCCTTTACTCAGCCATAAGTACTTCCTGCTCCCCAGGGAACGTGCACCTAGTCCTCGGTGACTCTCAGGGGGTGGGGGTGGGGGATTGATGCTTTGCTAATCAGGAATATCAGGTGAGGAACACCAGTAGGAGCTTCGTCCTCAGCGTCCCCCATGTCCCAGGGCCGGGCACGTGGGGAGGACCCAGTTAGTGCCGCCGTAGCAGCCGTCTCGTTTCCCAGCCCCTCTGGCCCTTTGACAGGGTGTCCAGCAGGCCACCGGAGCTTCTGCCCTCCCTTTCGGCTAAGGACAGAAGAAAGGCCAGTGTGGCAGGAGATGAGAGGGTGAAGGAGGAGAGAGGAAGATAAAGAGGAAGTGGTGTGGGCTGTGTTCTGATTAGGGAGAGGCTTGTAGGCCCCAGCAAGGAATTTGGATTCTGACAGGAATAGGGAGCCATTGGTATTTACAGTAGTGGAGTGAAGGTCTGTTTTATGATTGTACAACATCAGTTGTCATTGGAGAATGGCTGCAGGGGAGCTAGAGGGGAGGCACGGAGACCAGCAGGAGGCTGCTGCAGTTGTTTCCATGTGTGAGACGATGGTGCCTTGGATGGGGCAATGGCAGTGATGATGGAGAGAGTAGGTGAACTAGGGTTGTGCATAGATGTAGCGTGGGCACATCTTGTTTTGGGGTGACAAGGAAAAAGCTGCATTGAGGATGACTCCTAGGTACTGCCCAAGTAGCTGACTGGGTGACAGTGCCCTGTATGGAGTTGGGAAGTTGTGTGGGGGTGACAGGGGTCCAGGGATGACAGCAGAGGAGTTTACCCAGGGCTCTGTTTGAAAGATATGCCTTCCTCTAGCTAATTTGACTTCCCCTCTGAGATTCAGCTAAGACATCATCTCCTCCCAGAAATGCTGTCTAAACTGCCAGATGCACCAGTGTCAGTGTGTGGACAGGCATTGCACATTTTATGACAGTTGTCTGCCTGTGTGACTTTGCTGTGACCCCAGCAGGGATGGGGACCTCGGCTGTCTTACTCACTACTGTGTCTCCAGGTACCTGACACTCAGCAGCTCTTTGTGGAACTGAACGGAATTGATTTCAGGAGGAATCAGTGGAGGGGCGGGAGGGGGGCTTCTCTCAAGACGATATTCCCTGTAGAAAGATAGGGATTGGAGGGTAGGAACGAAAACAAGACAGCATGCCAGTTGGCAAGAAGGGAGTCATATGGTAGAAAGAGTCCAGAGCATGGGCTCCAGTGATCTGAGCTCACATCCCTACTCTGCTCCTCCCTGCTGTGTGACCTTGGCCAACCTCTTCTACCTCTTTGAGCTTCAGTTTTGCTAGCGGTAAAAGGGGAGTCACGGTGATCTCCTGGCAAGCTTGCTGTAGTGGAGAAATGAAATCTTGGGAGTGGGAGTCTCTCCGTGAAGCCTGGGGGTCTGAGCAGGGCCGCCTGTAACCAGCCTCCTCCAATATTGTCATCTGGGTTTTCCCTGGTCACAGTGACTGGTAGGGAGGGCTTTGCAATCTGTAGCTACACCCTCCACGGTGGGATTCTTCTTTTGTCTTCGCTCTCAACCTCCCAGTCATGGAATGAGAAGAGAAGGTCAGAATGTTGAAGGCCTGGAGACTAACTCACCGTGGGACGGATGAAGCCTTTTGACTCTGGGTTGGTTGAATCGCCTTAGGCCTTAATCTCAAAGTCTAAGCCTGTGGTCTCCAGATGAGAGACCTGGACCGGCAGCATCAGCACTCCTCGGGGACTCACTGGAGATGCAAAATCTTGGACCCCACCCCAGACCCAAGGCATTGGAGCCTTGAGGGTGGGCCCCACAATCAGGGTTTTAACAAGCCCTCTGGAGAATTTGGAGGCATGCTCAACCTTGAGATCCCCTGACCCAGAACCTTCAGCCTCTATAACTTCTTTCCCTTCCGTGGAGAGAGAACCAGAAAGTTCCTGTTGAAAATATCTGGGTTATCTTTTAGTCTGCGTTATTTGAAATGTGTCTGTAGAACATTATTTGAACTGTGTCCTATAGAACATCACTAGACACTAGATAGTGTCTTAGCTAATCATTAGTGGTGGGAGTTAGGTGATTTGGATTCTGGGATCAAATAAGTTTGAGAAATGCTGAGTTTCACAGAGCTCAAGTCCTCCTCTGCAGAACTTGTCAGAGCCTTTACTGTCCAATATACTTTGTGACTCTGCAATGGAAGGGCATAGCAGGCATTCTTTCTCAAATTTACTTCAGGACTCCTATTCTATGGCACGCAGTTTGCAAAACATAGATCTGGTCCCATCTGTCATCAAATGGACAATACTATTTGTAAATTTCTGGTTATTCAGCTTTTCCTCCAAAGCATTTAGATACAGGGAGTTGTTGGTAACTATTAGTGCTTGACTTATGCTAAGCCAAATCTGCTGGCTTTTAATTTCCTCCTATTGGTTTTAGCTCTGACCCCTGGAAACACCTGGGACAAGTCTAATTCTTCTTCTGCCTCAGGGCAGCAGAAAGATAATTGTCCATTCACAGTCTCTTCTCAGACTTCTCTATTCCAGTTCCCACCCCAGAGGTATGGTCTGATTTCTGCAGTTAGGGAAGTACTGGGAAATTGCTTCTTTTAAATGGCTTCTTTCATAGAGTTAATTACAAAGAGCACACATTCATCACTGAGCCCTGATGGGTATTTCAAGAATCTTCTGTTGCCTTTATCCCCATTCTACTTATCTAAGACAGATAGTTGTCCAACCTATTAATAAAGATCTGGGGAGACCAGGCCTTTCTTGTTAGTCTATTATGGTGAAGTTCAGTAGTTTTGCTCATGTGAAAGCCCCTATTCCTAACCACGTGGTTTACTTACCCTTTCATTCCTAAACTGTATTTGCGCTTCACTTTGACTAATGAGCCAATCCACTGACTTTCTTCCTTCCATTCGTCCATTTATTCATTCATTCCAACGTCTTTGTACCAGGCATCTATACGGTGCTACAGAGCGCAGGCTGAACAAGAACAGTTAGATCCGCATAAAACCTTATAGTCTACAGGGTAGAGAGCAATGATAAAAAACAAACAAAAAACCACACACACACAAAACATGTTAGTATACATTTTAAGCTTGTGCTAAGTGGAAAGGCAGTGATACAAAATAAGCAGTGAGGACCAACCCGGAAAAGGTGATCAGGGAAGGGTGCTCCATGTCTGAGCTGAGAGCCGATGTATGTAATTTTAACGCATTCATTTTGGTTGGTAATCCCATTTGATTGTTTATATCATTATAATCAACCTTAGATTATAAGGACCCAGCAGTTAGGGACTAGGTTTTTATACTGCACTTTAGTGTTAAGACATAGGCATTGTGGTCTATGTTTAGGAAGATCAGGGTGTCTCGTGTGTGTGGTTGGAACAATTCTCTCTCTGGAAAAGCAATCCACAAGCCACTATCTTTTTTTAAAATCAGATTAACTAGAGCAAATATAATGTTGTTATTTATTATATTAAATCTACTTTGGTCTGGGTTTTACTTTCCTTTCTTTTTTTTTTTTTTTTTTTTTTTTTTTTTTTTTAGTAACTTATTTTGCTTTAATGTCCCAAAAATATTTGTGGGAAGGAACTTTGTTGCCAAACAAGGCAAGAAATCTGTAGACAAGTACGTCTCAGTCTGATGAAAGAAATAATTGGAGAGAAGGCACCAGAAATTGCATTTTGCTAGATTACATGTAAACAGTAAATGGGGAAAAATTTCACCAAGGAGTACTTTCCTTTCTTTATGTTACTGTTGTCATATGTGTTACATCAAGAAGCATGGGAGTAGTTTAGGAGTATCTCTTGGCCTTTGGAATATTTGTTGTGAGATTCTGGGTGTCCTTTGGAGAATACTGATTTTTTTTGGGTTTTTTTTTGTTTTGTTTTGATTTTCCAAAGCAACCCGTCTAGTTAGATTCTGGCTGCCTGTTCTGCCTTGCCTTCTGTGAGTGGCTGCCCAATGCCAGGTCGTTTCTCAAAAGTTTTTGCTGCTTTCCTTGGGTTTGTTCAGGGCACGTGTACATCTCACACACAGAACTAGGGATCCCTTTCTCTAGTGCTTTCCTTCAGAACAGGGGTGTCCAACCTTCTGGCTTCCCTGGTCCACATTAGAAGAAAAATTGTCTTGGGCCGCACATAAAATACACTAACACTAACTGAGCTAATAAAGAATCTCATCATGTTTTAAGAAAGTTTACAAATTTGTGTTGGGACACGTTCAAAGCCGTCCTGCGCTGCAGGAGTCCCTTCCTCCTGTTCTTCTGGCCCAAAAGGTGCGGGTTCCATTGGAGAGGTAGCCTCCTGCCCACGCAGCTGTACCGTCTGAATGCGTTATCCTGTCCTTGGGGAAAAGTGAGAAGAGAGGAACATGCCCCTGGATCCCCGCTCATGTGATCCACAGAACATTGGCCCCTGTTCCCAGTTCCTCTCCAAAGGGATGGGTTTTCTCTTGGGGTCCTAGGTGCCTGTGTCATTTCTGTGTTGTGTCACATGAGTGTAGCCTTGTGGCTGGGATGAGGGCCTGGCTGGGAGAGGACAAAGAGAAAAAAAGAGAGCATTCTCCCTATAGGCTTCTGCCCTGTTTCCAGAAGGATGGGCTACTCTGGGATGTTTGCTCCCCAAGCCCTGTGCGCACTCACCGGATCCTGCCCACTTTCCAGGCAGGAGAGGCAGGGGAAGGACGCTCCCATGGCTGCAGTGGTCATTCTTCAGTGTTACTCCCCTTCCCTCTTGCATTTTCCCGAGGTTTTAGCTGCAAAGCTCTGAGGATTAAAGCAGAAACTACACTTCCTTGAAGAAACTTGACTTACTTGAAGTCATCCATCGATGACTTCAGTCTAATATATTCAGCCAGCATCTGAAAGTTCTGCTTCTCACCCGAAAGTTCTGAGGATTCAACTCACAAGGGCTTTGAAATATTCATGGTCACAGGAGTTCCAAGCAGGGGTGATCCTGGAATCGTAGACTCTTGGCCAGTCCTGGTTCTGAGGGGCCTAAAGCATACATGCACCCGATGCTGGCGTGGAAATCCAGACACATTCTAAGCCACGTGTTGGCCTGTTTAGAAAATATTGATGGGAAGGGACAAAGGAGTTTAGATGCTTGCCCAGACTTTCTGAAATCATTTTTTTTTCCCCCTTGAGAAAGCCTTTTATTTCTCTGAGCCCCTTATCAGAGCATGTCAAAAGAAAAACCCTGACACCTTGAAATGCCTTTAATCACTCCTCAGACGTTTCATTTCTTCAAACCTATTTCTTTCTCCGCATCCATGTCAAGGCTTGAAATAAAATGGGTTTTCCAGGAATGGATGACAAGATAGCAAGGGTTACGATTAATAACCCTCAGAGCACCTTGGTACACACCTTCCCTATTTAAAATGAAAAATCACCCTTTTTTCCCCCTCAGACTTTATTAAAAAGCGGATCAAAAGGGAGAGGGGAAGAGCTGACATGATCCAACCCATCAGCACAGCCCTTCTGACGCTTGTCAGAGAAGCCGACCCAGTCAGCCCAGGGCTGGCGGTTTGGGTGATGAAATGAGGCTTTGCCCCTTCATCCCCACACTTCTGATTTGGAGAAGTAGGCGTGGAGAGAAGAGTGTGACGGAGGTGCTGCTGCTTCCTCGCAATTCACCTTCCAGACTTGGAGGATTTGGGGGGGGGAAACAGTGCTTCCTTGAATCCAGTAGAGGTGTGTGTGTGTGTGTTTGTGGTGTATGTGTGTACTGTAGACTTAGGGAAGAGTGTGTGTGTGTACACACTGTAGGCTTAGAGAAGAGTGTGTGTGTGGTGTGCGTACACTGTAGGCTTAGGGAAGAATGTGTGTGTGTACACTAGGCTAAGGGAAGAGTGTGTACACTAGGCTTAGGGAAGAGTGTGTGTGTGTGTGTACACACTGCAGGCTTGGAGAAGAGTGTGTGTGTGGTGTGTGTACACTGTAGGCTTAGGGAAGAATGTGTGTGTGTACACTAGGCTTAGGGAAGAGTGTGTGTGTGTGTGTGTACACTGTAGGCTTAGAGAACAGTGTGTGTGTGCGGTATGTGTACAGTAGGCTTAGGGAAGAGAGAGTGTGTGTGTATACACTAGGCTTGGGGAAGAGTGTGTGTGTGTGTGTACACTAGGCTTGGGGAAGGGTGTGTGTGTGGTATGTGTACACTGTAGACTTAGGGAGACAGTGCCTCCCACCCAGCTCAACTGCAGGATGCCATGCGATAAAGGAGGAAGAGGTTACTACCAACTATGACACTTTAGCCAAGTCCTGTACCTCGTCCTGAACTCATTTATAAACAGATCAATACTACTAACCTTACAGGGAGGCAAGCTAAGCGCTGAAGCCTCTAACTGGGCCTGGCCGGCGCCTAACCTTCATATCAGCGTGCCCCAGCCTGTGTTCCGTACGTGCCTTGGACTCTGGTGAGCGCTGTATTGGTTTCCTAGAGCTGCTGTAACAAAATGGATGGTTTAAACCAGCAGAAAGATATTTTCTTACAGTGATGGTGGCTTGATGTTTTAAATCAAGGTGTCGCTGGGCCACACTTCCCAAGGCCCTGGGGGACTGTCTGTTCCATGCCTCTCACCTGGCTCCGGGCGGCTGGCAGTCCTTGGTGTTCCTTGACTTGTTGCTGCATCTCTCTCGTCTCTGCCTCTGTTGTCACATGGTCTTCTCCTCTGGGTGTCCTCTTTGCTTACAAGGACGCCAGTCATTGTCTGTAGGGTGCTCCCTAATCCAGGATGACCTCATCTTGATGACACCTGCAAAGACCTTATTTGCAAATAAGGTCATCTTCACAGGTCCTAAGGGTCAGGGCTTCAACATATCTTTGAGGGGATACAGGTCAACTATAACAAAAGCTCAGTGGCTTTTGCTTCATGTGTTTGCTTTCTGTAGGGCAAGGTCAGGGCTGCAGGCAAGATGTTTTCTGTGCTTGTCTGATTTAATCCTCACCAGCATCATGGGAAAGAGATGGTGTCACACCCATGTTACATGGATGTGTATGCACCATTGACTGTGCCCCCGCAATGATGCCAAATGCTCTCCTTGCATGGTGGTTTTATAAATGTTCAGCACAGGGGAAAACTCTAGGGTTATATTATTTCCATTATACAGATGAAAAAACTGAGTCACGGTGAGGAAAGATCAGGGCACGTGAATTTCTAAGCATCATGATACAAAGTTCCGTGTGTGTGTGTGTGTGTGTGTGTGTATGTGTGTGTGTGTGTGTGTATGGGGGTGGGGGATGGGGTGGTGGTGGTTGTGTGCATCCAGAAATGCTTAGTTACTTGCTTGATGCTTACTTAGAATTAATTCTTGATATTTTGGTTCAGAAAGCAAGTCTCCTAAATGGTGAGGCTTTGCTCCTCCTCCTGAGGGAGTCAGGCAGTGTGGGGTGTGTTCAGACCTCTCTTCCCTGACCTGTACTTCAGGGTCATGGAATGTCTGTTGTGGGATGAGACACAGATCAGATGGGAGAGGAGACGGAAGGTGGGTGTGATTAACTCATGTCTTATCTTTGTAAAAATAAATTCTGGGATGAGCCCGAGAGTCTGTGGGATAGGCTCAGGAGGTATGAGACTCTCAGGGTCGGTTCTCTGAGGCTGGAGAAGTAACTTCTTCTTAAGGAGTGACCCCAGGATCCCAGGGAGAAGAAGGGACAGGTGAGATTCTGCATCCCAGGCATCTCCTCTCAGGTGTCCTGCAGGAACGTTAGACTCGGCTTGTCTGACCCTGACTCACTGTCTCCTCTACGCTCCTCTCCTTCTCCTATGTCCTCCGTCACTGTGATCGGTGCCACCAGCCACCTTGGGACCCAGGCTGGAGACCAGGATGTCAGCCTCGGCTCAGGGTCCAGGTTAAGGGTGCGGAACACACCCCAGCTGCCCTTCCCGGCTGTGTGGTCTCTAGTGAGACATTGAACTGCTCTATGCCTCAGTTTCCTCTGCTATAAAATAGCGTACCTTTTGTCTCATTGGTAGGATTGCTGTATGGCTATAGGATCTGCTACAAGGAAATTATTCGGAACAATAGTGTCAGGAACGTAGTAAGTTCTCAGTAAGCGTTCGCTGTTTTCTTCTCCCCATTACACCGTCAGTCCACTTGTCTCCACCTCCGTCACCACAGCCCTACCCTGGGTCCTCATCATCTCAGGCTGGGCTCCTGCTGCTGCCCTTGACTGAACATCTTCTAGAATTCACTTTCTTAGCAGGGAAACAGAAAGGAAAATTACGTACACGCGTACTATCTGTAATATGTCATATACAATATGTCCTCTATGATCTGTCCATGATAGTAGGTGCTGTGGAGGGAAAACACGAGGGCTCCGGCCTAAAATCACAGTGCTGGAGCGTTACTTCAGTCAGAAGAGGGTGAGGAGGTGACGGTGAGCATTTGAGCAAATTTCAGGTTGAAGGGAGGAGCGAGTTCATGAGACAAAATGAGTGACGCTGTCAGCAGAGCCTGGACCGCTGTGATGGTACAGACAGTTGCAGGTGGTTGAGGATGACTGAGACATCTCTACTAGGTGCCTGGAGCCCGTCTAGTATGCCTTCCAGGCGTTCGCTGTGCCCGCCCCTGGGGTGGGTGTCTGTCACTCATTTCCTGCCCTCACCTTGCTCAGTCTGGTGGGAAGATGGATCATGGAATCGGTGATCACTGCCATTCCACACCCAGGTGGAGGAGCCAAGTGGGGTGGCTGAATGTCTGTAAGTGCACGCGCAGGTGCGGTAACCTGCCTCGTGTGGGGACCGTGTGAAGGGCACACGTGTGGACAGTGTGACCCACCTGGCTTTCCCAGGGCTTATCCATGTCTCTCTGCTCCTTTGTCCCAACCCAGGAGGCAACCTTTCCAAACAAGACTGGACCATCCAGTGGCCCACCACGGAGACGGGGAAGGAGAACAGTCCTGTGTGCCCCCCGGAGCCGACCCCCTGGATCCGCACCCACCTCTCCCAGAGCCCCAGAGTCCAGTCCAAGTGTGTCCAGCACTACCGTCACGCCGGCCCCACTCCCGGGACCCCCGTGTACACCCACATGGACAGGCTCACCGTGGACGCCTACCCAGGCCTGTGCCCACCGCCGCTGGAGTCGGGCCACCGTTCCCTGCCCCCTTCACCCCGGCAGCGGCACGCGGTCTGCACCCCGCCACGCACCCCCAATATTGTCACCACCGCCACCCCCCCTGGCACCCCACCGCCCATGAGGAGGAAGAACAAGCTGAAACCCCCAGGGACCCCGCCACCGTCCTCCCGGAAGCTGCTGCACTTGCTGCCGGGATTCACAGCCCTGCACCGGAGCAAGTCCCACGAGTTCCAGTTGGCCCAGCGCGTGGAGGACGCCCACACGCCCAAGTGAGTGCAGCGTGCGCGGTGCCCTGGGGCAGCCGGTTTGTGTTTTCCTCCTGCCATTGCAGGAAGGATGGCTCTTCTCTGAGGGCACGTCAGGGAGTGAATGGAATGGGATTTTGCAGACAGGACCCTTCCCAGGACTGCTAGTACTCTGAAACTGTAGCGGAGGGGATGCGTCTGAATTCATGGCAATCCGGTCCCGCTCGCTCCTGTAGGGAGTAGCTGTGGCTGCCCCCAGGCTGCGATGGTGGCTGTGAGCATGGCCCACAAGGCCCTTGGCAGCATCGCGTCCCGACTCCGACCCCGACCCTGACCCCGACCCCTGCAGGGTCGGCCCTCGTGCTGCCCCTAGAAATAGGATGTGAGCTACACGTGCCACCGGACGTTCTCTGGTGGCTGCGTTAAAACGAGTAAAAAGAAGCAAGCGACCGTGATCTTCCTAATATATGTCATTTAACCCAATGTATCAAAATACTACCACTTCAACATAGAATTCCTATAAATTATCATTAGTGAGGCAGTTTTCATTTTTTTTTTTTCCTACTGAATGTTTAAAATCCATTGTGTATTTTGCACCCACGGTTCGTCTCAGCCCGGACTGGCCGCGTTCCAAGCGGAACAGCTACGTGGGCGAGAGGCAGCCCTCCTGGGCCGCTCTGTGCCTGGGTGTACTCAGTGTCTGTGACTAAGAGGCCTGTCCAGGTGTGCTTGGGGTCCGTGCTGGGACTCAGGGAGTGGAGATAGGGACTGTGAGAATGGAGGATGGGACTGTTAGAACGAAGGGTGTCACCATTCGAAGGTTTAGGGTTGGTGGGGGATGGAGGGAAAATCATGAAAGTGGATGCAGTGTGTGCCTGGCTCCTGTTTAAAAAGGTCTTCGTGCCAGCAGGGGTGACACAGTATCTGTGGCTACATGCTGGGTACTGGGAGAGAGGCAGGCCTCTGCAGGGCCCTTCAGAGGCTGGCTGTGGCCCGGGCCCCTGGCATTCTTTTGTGGTTTCTCAGTGTATTAAAGATGGGAAGAAATGCTAAACAGGGTTACAGAAGTGGGTGGCAAGTTTCAAATATTTACACTTAACAAAACTGCGGTTAAGGCATAGAAGATAAAATGATTACGTATAATCTTATTAGGAGATTCGGTAATGAATCTATTTTGTGTTAATTTTTTTTTTTTTGAATAGTGTAAGATAAGGGTCCAAGTTTATTCTTTTGCATATACATACGTATCTAATTTTCCCAACACCATTTATTGAAGAGCCTGTTCTTTCCTTATTGAGTATGTATGACTTCCTTGTCAAATACTCGTTGACCACATATGCGTGGGTTTATTTCTGGGCTCTTGATTCTGTTCTACGAGCCTTCGTGTCTGTTTTTATGCCAGTACCATACTTTAAATATGAGCCTTTCCCAAGACCTCTGTGAGATTTATTTTGTCAGGGTAGAGCTGAATTGCCCGCGTACCCAAGGTCTTCTAAATTGAGTGGGCCGACAACCTGCAATGTTTTGTTGAAATTGTGTGTCAGGATTCAGGCCAAGTTCAGCTTTGCCCATCAGGGTTCTTCTGTCCAGTTTAGTAAGCTCAGTACTTCCTCAGGGAAGGTTCTCCCCAGGTTCATCTCATGCTGAGATGCATGGCAAGCAGCCAGCAGATGAGAGCCACAGAGTGGTCAGTTTGGTGATGTGGACGATGCCGTGTGACCACTGGACCTGGGCCCATGCTACCAGATCTACAGGGACATTAAGGCCCTGAACTTTGGATGTTAAAAAAGTTTCAAGGTGGAGAGAATGGTACCCTGCTTGGGGGAACATGGGTAGAGGTGAATTCTGACTGGGGAGATTAATGAAGGGTTTATAGAGAGACAGCTGAGTTGTGCTCCAATAAGTAGTAGACTGATAACAACAGCCAACATTTACCTTGGTGTGAGCTCTAACTGGGATTACCAGGAAGCAGCTTTGTGACCATGGATTTAACCTCTCTGAGTCTTGGCTTTCTTTCTTTCTTTCTGTTTTTATTATCTGCGAACCAAAGAGGTTGGAATACTTTCACATTTTTAAATCTGTGGTCATGAGTCATTAGTGGATGGCGCATCCTTTTAGTGGGCTGTGACCAGCATGAACAAAGTGAAATAGACTAGCCTAGATTAGAATCTATCAGAACACATTGCTTGTAGTGAGGTGAGGTATCAGTATTGTTTTGTGAAAACTGTTTCAGATGTGTATTTCTTTTCTTACTCTGGGGGATCTTTCCACTCTGGATAGCTTTGACTCTAGAATAAACCACTTCAGGAAGTAGGTGAGAAGGTTTGAGAAGCCAGGCCTTTGTCCTGTGGAATGTAGACAAAGGCACTTCCAAAATGACTGGGCTCCTTGTGACTTTCAGTTGTCTATTTCATGTGTTATTTTCTCTCATCTTCAACCCTGTAGCCCTGCTGGGCCTGGTTTTTTGTTGCCAACTTGGCAGTCTGACGTAGACCTTTATTGGCTCTCACTGGTGATGGAGCAGAGTTAAGAGGCCACAGGTCTTTCTGAACAGACCCAAATCTTTCAAAGGCATTAGTTCCTGTGAGTTTCTAAGCACCAGCACCAAGGTGGGTCTTAGGTTGGAGGAAGGCTATTCATACCCTTTATCCTGGGCGCTCTTAGGCGTACTCATGTGGTGTGTATTCAGTCCTGACCCCAGTAGTATCTCCTGGGCATTTATAGAAAGAATATGGCAAGAAAACTAGAAAATATTAACTATAGCATGCCTCTCATCTCCATTGGGAGCCTTGCAGTCTAAGTGTGTTGAAATATGCTAGCACAGCTGGGATTGGTCTCAGTCAAAACCATTTACCCTGCTTTTCTTCTTCCCCCCTTTCTTTTCTTTTCTTTTCTTTTCTTTGTTTCTTTCTTTGTTTCCCCTTCCTC
>PVKE010025114.1:0-23293 GCA_004027555.1 Craseonycteris thonglongyai
AATCCCGGCTCCGGCCCAGGCAGGACCCACATGCTGAACTGGGGAGTTCCCACAGTTCGGTTCTCTAGCTGTCTCTGTCTCTGTCTCTCTCTCTATCTGTCAAGAGTAAAATAGAAATAAATATGCACTGAAGATAAAATAATTACTCTCTATAAATATAAAAAAGATATAAAAAAAAAATAAAAAAAAATTATAAAAAAAAAAAATCACTGACAATAATAACTGAAACTATGTTAGACATTAAATAAAGTACTTGAAAAAATTATGATTAAAGACAATGCACCTGCTTTTACTCAGTAAATAGCTAAACTGCCCATTCTGGCTACAGATGTATTTATATGTTTAGGAAAGTTCTAGAAATGTCGTAAATGGATTGTTCTGAAACTTCATAATGATTGGTAGAAGAGCAGTTTTCGGGAAGGGTTCATAGCCATGCTTCACCAATCATCATTTGCTAATGTGATCTAATTTTGAAGCGTCTCCAGTAACAGTGATTCAAACTAAAATTAATTGTTCCATAACTAAAGTTTTGCACTTTCTTACTTGCTTTTTTGTCATTTCTGATTATTTTTCACATAACCCTGAACTGCCCAGCAAGTAGCACTGGGGATACACGTACTAACACTTAGGAACAAATGATATAGATTAATACTCAAATGTCACTCTTTATGAAGTATTCTTTATGATGCATAGATAATGTAATGCTCACATGGATGCACGTGTGGCACTGTTATTCATTCAATTCTTTTATGTTATATATTATTATTTGCATATCTGTTTCAACTGCAAATTTAAAATTTTTTGAGGAGAGGGATCATACATCTAGCCAATACTTTACACATACTAGGTACTAATTAACATGTTATGTAAGAACATACTAAGCACCCAGAATTACATCAGAATGTAAGCTAGACAATTTTGCAATTCTGACTACTTAGTAATATGGTATTTATGATGTAATAATATGAATAAGAAAGACTGCTGAACTAGAATAATAAAGAATATAAATAATGGAAAAACAACTGCTCTTAAATTCCACTGATGTAAAAACATTCAAAGTAGGGGAAGAAAAAAAAAAAAAAAGACCAAAAATAGAAATGAGAAAGAAATACCTATCAACAAAATTTTTTAAATTATTTTATCTAGCTCTTAATTTTATAAATATAGATACAGGTTTAGAAATGGGTATATGGAATCATTGCTTTTTATGTTTAATTCTGTTATTTTTACTTGTATGGCAATCTATATTTTTTTAATAAAAAAAACTATAGCCAACTGTTACCCTGAGGTGGCACTTCACATTTTACTGCAGTTTGCAATAGTGATTAAATTTATAAAACATAAATTTACTAACATATCCATTACTATTTAAAATCTCAAACAAATACTTTTGGCTATATGAAATTACAATAATGTGTCACTATTTTAGGAACAGCTGGATATCTGAATGTGGTACTTTAAAGTAAAAAGTTTAAATATTGTTTTTATTTTTGCTTTTAAATTTTATCTGTGGTAACATCTCATGTTTATTAAAAATAGAAGATGGAAGATGATTATATCAGGAAAAGTGTTCCTTTACTTTAAAGCAATCCTCATGTATTTATTAATCAAGAAAGCACACATTGGGGAAGCTGGGATGGCTCAGCAGGTTAAGCGCTCGCTTTACAGCCCCGGAGCCCGAGGATCGAATCCCGGCCCCGGCCCATGCGGACCCATGTACTGAAATGGGGTGTGCCCCCAGTTCAGTTCTTACCGGGGCCTATGCAGGAGTACCCGGCCCACTTCCTGTACTGCGCAGCCCTGTGCCCGCCTGTGGAATGAAACTATATGGAAAACTAATGCTATCAACTATGGAGACTGCTCTGGGCCCTCCCCCTTCTCTCTGTCTGTGTCTATCTCTCTCTCTGTTAAAAAACAATAAAAACAAATCTTAAAAAAGAAAAAATGAAAGCACACATTATAGATATCATGGTTAAAATCTTACTAATAATGACAGATAAAACTGTATCTACTTGAAATAGTTTTTATCTCATTTTAGAGAAATTATGCCTCTAAAGACACATTATCCTGGCTGGAGTTTTTCTATTAAGGCAACATTGATTTAAATGAGTCATCTTCATTTGTTCCAGTTATATAGAAGAAAATGTCAAAATATAAATTGACAGTCTTTTATATAACATTACTTCTATTTTGCACTGACCTAATTTTCCACCAGCTAATTAAAATATCTAAAATGGCTTTAATAAAATTCACTCAGGATCATTTGTAGAAAAATGTATGAAGTCTGTCCATGGTAAAAACCCATTTCTCTACTCACTTTTCTTCGCTTTTTCTTTATGGACATTAATAAGAATCTAGCTACCACATTCATTCAACAACCAATACCTCTTCATGAGGAACCTGGCTTCAGGCCAAAACCCTGTGTGATCTTCCAGGCCTTGCTATGGTCAATTACTGTTTAAGGCTGTGCATGGCAGGCCTCACTGAAGAAACTGCCCTCCCACACCACAAGTGCATAGCCAGTGCCCTGAAGATTTGTGGAGAGAGGTGCAGTCAAGGACTCGTGTCCCCATAGGTCACTCATGCTCGTATCTGCATCCCTAGTACGTGAGACTCCATTTGGGAATCTCCTTACCAGTGGCCTTGGCTGAGGTACTTCCCAGGTGCCTCAACCACAGACGGCTTCATCCTGGGCCTTGGATGATACCCTTCTCCCACTCTGATTCAGTCACTCGTATCCCTTCCTCCCTCTCATAGGTCCATAAAGAGGCAGAAGCCTTTTGCTGGACCTTCTGTGCTGCACCACTGACCTTCAGCTGGTACTATTCCATGAGGAAAAATGGAATCTGGGGACTCGGCACTTTTTCCCTCTTGCTTGTACTGTCATAATAAGTGATAAAGCCTTTACTATTACCTTCATCTTTGTCCTAGTTAACCACTTTGATGCCTGATTGCCACATGACAGTGACATGTTTACCAAATTTTAGACATTACTTTAGTGATCCTGGAACATGCTTTCTCATTGCCAAAGATCTTTTATCTTAGAGATGTATTTATTAAATGTACCTATTCTCCTCAGACATATCCAGATTCTATGATAGTACTTCTGAAGACAGAAATATTTTTTGAGGCTGAAAGAATAATCAAAGGGGGTAGAAGTTCAGGCATTGTGATGCATAGCGTAAGATTTTAGAGCACATACTTGGAAACCTGAAATTTTTTTTTATTTTTGTGGTAAGAATACTTAACATGAGATCTATTCTCTTATCAAATTTTGAATATGCAGTATTAGTTAACTTTAGGCACAATTTTGTACAGCTCTCTAGAACTTATTCTTCTAGAGCAGGGATTCCCAACCTTTTTATACCCTAGGGCGCATTCTAAAATATAGGGCAGCAGGCACCAGCTATTTCTAAGGATATTTATTATTGAACAAGAATAAAAAATAATAAACAAAAATAAGTTTAAAATAATAAATTTATTGTACAAATTATATACACATAAAGAAACATATATACAAAACGTAATACAAAGTAAATAAAAAACACACATATAATAAAATCATTTAAAAAAACATAAAAGAAAACGTAAAAAAAAACAATCTGTCAGTGTGATCTTTGGCATTGCATTTCATTGGCCAGTGCCTTGTAATTAGGAGAGTATGACAACAACGCTGTTAGCAAACAATTAAGATGCTCACCGGCAAGTCAAGATCTATATCGTGATTTTATTAAATTCATGTTTGAAAACAAAGATTCGCATAAATATGTTGACCCGAAAAACAATTTGATTTTATATGCCGCTTTTTTTTTTAAATGGGAACCTTTCTTTGTCAACTATGTTCCATAAGTCCTCTGATATTAAGGATTTTAGCAAAATATCGTTCTTAAGGTTCAAAATTTCTAACTCTAGTTCCTCTGCTTTACCCTGAACAAGGTCTGCAATACATGCGGCTAGTTCTATTCCATTTATTTGGCAAGTAAAAGGATTGATACAGAAGGAGACAATTGGCTCGATATTTGTAAACTGCAGAAATCTCTCTTCAAACTGTTTTTGAAGCACTTGCAGGGTCTCAATAAATAATGACACATTTAATTCATTGTTACCTAGCATTGTCCTCATATATGGGAAATGCACGAGAGACTTGATATGCAGATGTGACATCAACAAAGTCAATTTCGCTTTAAATGCGTTTATAGAGCTTATCATTTCAGCTATATTTTTGCCTTTTCCCTGCAACTCCAAATTGAAAGAGTCTATTTTTTCCACAGTGTCAGCAAGAAAACAAATCCACAGCCAGCAAGAGTCTGTGAGCTCATCATAATTTTTATTTTTATCCTGTATAAATGTTTTTATTTCTTCAATTAAGTTCACAAATCTTGTAAGTACTTTACCTTTACTGAGCCAACGTACTTCAGTATGCAGGATGAGATCGTGTTCTTTATCTTCAGTATCTTCTAACAGGGCCTTGAAAAGTCAGTGTTGCAATGGAGCTGCTGGAATAGAGTTGATTATCTTTGTGACTATTTTCATAACACGTTCAAAGGGCAGTATTTTACAACACAAAGCTTCCTGATGGATAATACAGTGGTAGGACATAAAGTTTGAAAATGATTCATCTTTCCTGCAAAAGGCAATAAATCTTTTGTTTTTACCAACCATTGCTGGTGCCCCATCGGTAGTTATCTCAGACAACTTATGCAAAGGCATGTTTATCGACCTGGCGTATGTTCTGGAAGTTTTATAAATATCCTCACCTCTCGTCTGTGCTTTCATTGGTAATATTTGCAACAGCTCCTCTTTTACTGTGAAGTTACTAAATACCATTCTCACCATAACTGCCAACTGTGCGTTGTCTGATATATCTGTTGACTCGTCCAATTGCAGAGAGAAGCAGTCACATATTTCCAAGTCAGTCTTTAACTGAGTTTGCAAGTCTTTTGAAATTGCATGTATGTATTCTTCTTGTGACTGTGTTATTTGACAACCGTAGGTCTTGTATCGCCAACATAATCTCATGCTTGCTAGAATATTCCTCAAACAAACAATCGGCAGCAGTCAGAAATGCTTCTTTGAACAATTCACCATCCTGGAAAGGTTTTTTCTTCTTTGCGAGCATGTGAGAAATTTTGAAAGAAGCAATGGTTGCCTTTTTAGATTTTTCCATATGTCTAGTGAAAACAGTCTGTTGAGTAGTTCAACTTAATTTTAGTTGATTTACTTTTTTTTCTTCTGATTTAAGTGGATAATTCATATCAAAAGTGATATGACTTGTCTGAAAGTGACGTTCAACATTATGTTTTTTTCGGCACTGCAATACTACTGCCACACAACAGGCAAACGCATTTACCTTTTAAATTAATGAAACAATATGATTCCTTCCAGTCTGTGTTAAAATGATAGGTTCGTTTTCTCATATTTGGTCCACTCATTTTAGGACTAAAAAAATAAAAATAAAAATAGTTATAGAACTACAATATCATATCAAATTGCCACCATAATAATAGATTACCTACCTCACTTTTAGTTCATTTAAAATCGAATAGATCAAAACACTGTGATCCTAGCTAACCGTCATGACCCGATCAGTCCAGCAACCGCAATCAAAATGGCAACTTGGCGTCTCCCGGTTGGGGGGAGGAGAGTTTAAAGAGGCAGCGGCTAAACAAGACGCGACATGTACAAAGGCGAAAGCTAGGGAAACACTTATACGTACGAGATCGCACACATACCAACGAATATAATAAACCTGTGTAGATACTCCAACAATATTTTAAAATTCTAACAAATGTATAAAAATAAATTATAGTTTTACTTAGTGTTTATGAAAAACTTCTGATGCAGTCACATAATGTTGGGCACACCCAAATCGGGCCGCAGGCACCATGGCGCCCGTGGGCACGGGGTTGGGAATACCTGTTCTAGAGTAACAGAAACATTATAACCATTGAATAGCAACATCCTACTTCCCCATACCGCCACCCCTTAACAACCACCATTCTACTTTGTTTCTATTAGTCTACTTTAGATAGCTCAAGTATAAATGAAATCGTATAGTATTTACCCTTCTATGACTTGCCTATTTCACTTAGTGTAATATTGTTCAAGATCTTATATATTGTTGTATATGGCAGGACTGTCTTCCTTTTAATGCTAAATAATATTCCATTGTATGTATATATCATATTTTCTTTATTCAGTCATTCATTGATGAACATATAGGTTATTTCCATGCTTTAGCTATTTTAAATAATGCTGCAATGAACATGGGAGCACAGATATCTAAGATCCCAAATTCAATTCTTTTGGATAGATAATCAGACTAGCTGAAATGTGACTCACATACCTGCCTATTTTTCTTATTGATAGAGCATCCAATTCCCTTTAGCAATTATACTGAGCAATGTGACTAGATACCTGCAAATCTGTGCAGCCTTTCCAAACGTGTAATCTTTTTTTCTATCGTGCAGAGATAACCTGAGTTGAAAAACAACCCAAAATAAAAGCCGAAGTCCTTACAAGTGGCCTATGGGAATTGACCCATTCTATTCTTGATCCTGGATATTTCCCCAGTCTTCTCCTTTATATCTTTCTTCTTGCATCCACACAAAGCCATGTGAAAACAGCTAACTCCTGCACCAGGACTTTTTGTTTTCTTTTCCTCCTTCCAACAATTATCTTTCCCTAAATATCTACTAGCTTGCTCCCTCACCCTTCCTCAAATGTTGTTTCCTGATTACTGTATCCAAAATTCACCCCTCCATACACATGTGCATTCCTGAACACACACCTTCCATGCTCCCTGCTAAATCCCTAATACCTAAAATGATGTCTAGGGGATGCCAGGGTGGCTCAGTGGGTTGAGCACTCACTTTGCAGCCCAAAGGTCTGAGGATTGAGTCCCAGTCACAGCCTTGGCCCGTGCAGACCCATATGCTGAACTGTGGTGGGATTCCCATGTATGAGCGGGGGGCGGGGGGCAGTTAGGTAGCTGCCAGGGTGTGCCTCCCATGCAGAAGGCCTCCAGTCTGGTTCCTGACCTGAGAGGTTCCGTGCCCATCTCTGTGGAGTGAAACTAGGTCCAAAAAAGCTGATGATGTACAACTATGGAGACTGCTCTGGGCCCTCCCCCTTCTCTCTGCCTCTCTCTGTCTCTGTCAAAAATAATAAAAATAACATCTTAAAAAATAAAATAAAATAAAATAATGTCTGGCACATATAAAGTGTTCAATAAATATTTGTTGAATGAATGAAATCAGTAAATACACCTATGCTTCAGAAAATTCAGAATACTTTTTTTAAAGATTTATTTTATTGTTTTTAACAGAAAGAGAGAGACAGAAAGAGACAGAGGGAAATGGGGGAGGGCCCAGAACAGTCTCCATGGTTGTACGTCATCAGTTTTCGACATGGTTTTCTTCCACACAGGTGGGTGGGGGGCCATGCAGAACAGGAACCAGGCCTGGGGCCTCCCACATGGGAGGCATACCCCCATGAGCTGGGGGCCAAATTGGGGGCCTCTCACCTGGAAAGCTGACCCCATCAAGAACCAAACTGGGGTCCACACCCCAGTTCAGCATATGGGTCTGCACGAGCCAAGGCCAGGATTCAATCCTTGGACCCCAGAGCTGCAAAGTGAGCGCTTAACTCACTGACTATGCCAGCATCCCTCAGAATACTTCTTGATATCATAAAATTTATTGTTTATTGTTATCAAAGCTCATATAATACTTAAGTATAAATAAGTAATCACTCTGTAAAGTTCTTATAAATTGAAATACATAGCAATTTCCTAAGTGGTTATAGCTAAGAGTTGTTCAGAATTGCAGCCCTAAGAAGAAACATGTAGCCCTGGATTTCTGTGTATAGCCAAGGAATCATTTTCAATACACCTGGCCTACATGTAACTCCTTCTTACTTAAAGCTAGAGTAGAAAAAAAAATAATCCCCTCCCTCTTTGGCAACAGAGTTCAGAGAGAGACACAGCACAGATCAGAGAGTACAGATTACACAGCAAATGAGCAAGAACCTGCAGAACACAGAGGACATTCCTCCTAATGAGCTCCATCCAGGCAGCATTTCAAAAGTGAGCAAGCCTCTTAAAATTCTAGTACTCTACAGGTTCATGGAAATGATTAATAAAGACAATTACTTCAAGTCTGAACCTTCAGCAATTACAGACTCCAAGAACTGTCTGTAGTTAATGGTAAACCTATTCAAGAAGAAGTGACTGTTAAGTGCTGGTAGGTAACTCTTACTGGCTCTTTGCAATATATTAAGCATTATCTTGTTTCTACCTCACAATATCATCAAGCTGTGTACTATTTTATAAGAATGAAAGATGAAATGTAAAAGTAAGTAGAGATATTGCTCAAAATCACAACGTACGAAGTAGGGAGTTCAGAAGGTAAACCAAGTGTCCTATGATGTTGTACGTGAAAAAGGGCAATCAGATGGGTGAAGGAAGAAAATCAGAATCTGAGCTAGTCTTGCTAGGTTAAACATTTTTGCAATCTTCCAGTGAGGAGTTATCAGGAAATACCCCAACCACAGTGTTTATTAACTATAGTCATATATACAAATATATATATATTTATTTGTATATATATATATATATTTGTGGGTATATATATATATTTGTATATATATATTCTTGTTTAGTACATACCCAAGAGTTGGGGTTTAACTACTTACAATAATTCTGTTATATTCATAAAGGCTTTAGTAAAAGAATCACAATTTGATAAATAGTATTTCTAGATTTTTTTTTAGCAATTTTGATTTTTTGGTGTACTCTCTTACTATGAGCATAAGACGCAACTTTGATTTTTTTGGTGCACCGTCTTTAGTATGAGCACAAGAGCAAACATAGTCATTTATAATTAGCATTTTTTAAATACTTATTATCCCTGCACTGTGATAAGTGCTTCTGCATAAATATTATAAGGTAATTATTACCTCTATATTACATATGAAAATGTGAAATTTAGAGAGATAATTTAACCTACACAAAGTCATACATTTAAAGTCTGTTCTCTGATTTCAGAGTCCCAGTCATTCACTAAAACATCATGCCACATAAAGGAAAAAGACTATGTAAAGAATACTAAATTAATATATTCACTTTAGAGCACATTGAATAAAGATGGTTTCAAGCAATCTTATTAAAGCAGTGGTCCGTCTACATAGTTTTTTATTTTATCATAGCTAACTTGATATTAGATAGAATTGTTGTTAATGATTATCTACCATAACTCTCATTAAGGCCCATTGCTCATGTCCTCAGGTCTGTGTGTCTGAGTACCAACACCCAGATGCTAGTCGTAGGTTAGGATCAAACTCTCTCTTAGGAGTGTACTGTAATGAGGTCTTGGTTGTGGGTGAGCACAGGTAAAATACAACTGTCAGTACAAATATGAGCAAGTGAAATTGGAATCAGAACATGAGACAACACATTTATAGTTGCTAAAAGTTCAACTAGGTGGAGATAGTTTTAGAGCAAGATCCTGAGATAATGCTTCTTGATACAGTGACTAGAAGACTTCTAAAGAACATAACAAACCTATTGCCCACAGATGCAAGACATCTACAAGATTGTATTGTATCCCCATTTTAATTAGGGTAAATAAGAACAAAGTTGGTCCTTTAAACACTAAATACATGTTTTGTTCTGTTCTTGATGAGAAACTTATTTCTGAGTCTTCCTTTGAGATATGCTTTATCCCTGGTTAGTACTGTAAGATTTGTGTTCCTATTTTACTATAACACAGCCAGAACTTTTCAGAGCAAATGCTCTGTATCATAATATAATCTACATCATCCAAGGACACAGTTCATACTTGTATAATAGTATTCTATAACAAATTCAGAATTGCAAAAATAATTTTGATACTTTTTTTATATTAATATGCAGTCATTTGCTCTATTTTGTCTCCAGATAATGTTAATTTTCATTATCATAGAGCATTAAGTATGTGCTGTTTCTTCTTTTAGAAGGACATTTAAACAGTGTTGCTTGTGCTGCTTTAAGAAAAAATTAAATGAGAAAAGAAAATCAAAAGATGAAATTAAATTTTGTTACCAATATTACTGAGAGAAAGGGCCCCATAGCAACCAATGAATTCATGTTTGGAAATAGGAGTAATTGTAAGGCAATAATGATTGCCATCCTGAAACACTGAAAAGTATTGTTAAAGATCTCAAAGCAGGAAAAAGGACAAATATGAAAGCTCAAGTTTATTTTATTGGATCAATCTTGAAAATACATGTTATGATGTCAACAGGAAAATATTCTCATTTCCAAAATAATGTACATGAATGACAGGATATTCTACCAGATATGAGCTGAATCAGAAAAAACCTGAAGTAGAAAGGTACTCTAGGCCATAAGTTCATGAAAGATGCAATCTGTTATTTTATTTTATTCTATTTTATTTTATTATTAAATTAAACAGAATACTTGTAGCCAAGCTGATTTTGGTTATAAGTAGGTAGGTGTTCATATAGCATATGATCCAAACTAGCATACCTTTGTACGTGAAAGGGGCACTTTGCAAAGGCAAGAGCAGTAAACCAGAATTATCACAAGCAATCCGGAAATTAAAACCACCTTATTTAAGACGTATGACATGACATCTGTTGGAAGGGCCTAAATTTTATCCTCACTTGTAGCTACATTTATAATTTTTTAAATAATAAGTATTGATTTGTGGCATGTAAGGTGAAGAGTCCTAAATAGGATAATGCATTAACAATTTAATATTATCTGCATGACATTTTTTAGTATACTGTACTCCAAAGGTAGAAGGGACCAGGATTGCATTGCAATATGTAGTGTTTTGAATAAAAGAAAAGAGGTATGCAGAATTGTATTATAGACAACCATTTTTTGTCAATTGCTACACTTGGTACTGAAAATGTATTATTACTCTACAAGGAAATGTGTTAACATACTATTAATCATTACTTCCAGTATGAATTCACCTAGAAAAATATTTCACAGATAAAGAATATAGGTTTCTACTACCATAATGTTCAAAATGAAAAAGAAAGGCAGGGCTAAATGTGGGTGAATATGTGGAGAAATCAAATGTCACATATACTCTTGGTGAATGTATAACTGAATACAATCACTTTGGAAAACACTAGAAAATTATTTGGCATGATCTATTAAGGCTGAATACATACTTATCTTTGAACAATCAATTTCTAACCTATGAGAAATGCACATATTGTATGTATATATTCACGAAAACACATAAAAATGTTTATAGCAGCATGATTCACAACAACCCCAAACTAGAAGGTATTGATGTGCTTATCAAAGGGAGACTAGAGAATAAATTTTGATATATTCACATCAATGAGAATGATAAAGCTGTAACTACTCTCAACAATATGGATCAATCTCACAAACACAATCTTTAGCAGAAGACTCCAGACACAAAAGAATACATATTGTATGATTCTATTAAACTTGACAGATAGGACAACCCAGTGTATGGTGTTAAATGTCAGGATAGCTATTAGGCTTAAGGCATTAGCATTGACCGGAAGAAGTCACAAGAGAGAGCTCCCCGGTGGATGGTAAGATTTTATTTCTTGATCTGGGTGCTCATTACATGGGTTTGTTTAGTTTGTGAAAAATTAATCAAACCACAACATATTTGTGCATTTTTCTTATGTAAATAATACTTTAATAAATATTTTAAAAGAGGCAAGCTTCAATCTAGCATTAGTGGAAATTATAATAAATTTTGAATTCACAAGATCTGAACTAATGACATTTTAAAGCATATAGATAGACGCATTAACTCTCTTTTAATCTTTGGTACAAGTAGCAGAATGCAAAAAAAAAATATTGTAAGGTTTTATAAAATAGTTTGACAGAATCATTTCAATTCTAAATCTCATTTAAATAGAGAATTCACTCATACCATAGCAAAACTTGGGATTATAAAAAGATGAAAGGGAAGCCAAGATGGCTCAGCGGGTTAAGTGCTCACTTTGCAGCCCTGGGGACCAAGGATGGAATCCCAGCCATGGGACGTGAAAGCCATATACTGAACTTGGGTGTGCTTCCCACATGGGAGGCCCCCAGTTCGGTTCTCACCCCCTGGTATGGGCCCTGGCTTGAGGGGTTGTGCCTTCCACGTGGGAGGCCCACAGTCCAGTTCCCACCCTGTGCTGTCCCCACCTAACTGCATGGAATGAAACCATGTCGAAAACAGACACTGTACAACTATGGAGACTGCTCTGGGCCCTCCCCCTTCTCTCTGTTTCTGCCAAAAACAATAAAATAAATCTTTAAGTAAAATAAAATAAAAAGATATGAAAACGATGACCCCAAATTTTTTGTTTTATATATATATATATATATATATATATATATATATATATGCACATAAATATTATATGTAATATGTATAATATATAATATGTAAACATGTAATACATATATAAATTTATAGTGTTTGTAATATTTTACATACATATACATATGCACACACACACTTATGTACATAATATTTTTTATAATTGCACACAATGCTTTTTTCTTAAAAATTGTAAGTTTTAGTTTTTTAAATACAATTGCTATAGTTTTAAGGACTGATTCTAGACAGAAGAAATAAGAATCTGTTGAAAGGAACCTCTAATTGCTTTTTAATGAAAACAAAAAATTATTGTCAGCCAGTATCACCTTTGTCTGATGATTTATTAAAGTAAATATTGTAAATTATAACATGTATTTTTTTATAAAGTCACTAGACAGGATGTATGCATCAGTCATTCATAATATATTTAGAAATGCTTCCAGAGATATTACATTGAAAAAATCTAAAACTGAAATCACTCTTCTCCTTTTGTTTATAAATGTGTAAAGACCTATTTTTTTATTCTAAACTTTCGTTATACATATGTTTGCCATATATTCAAGTTTGTATAACTTAAATAAAAATTATTACAATAAATCATGTTTTAATAGATAAACCAGTTTTATAATGACTTTCTTTTTACATTTTAATTTACTAAGTGTTATTGAATTCCCTTACATGTCTTATTCCTATTTTTTCAATTATATTTATATTACAATTAATGTTTATTTTCAAGTAGAAGTAAAACATAATTTGCCTCTGAATCTACACGTTATTATGCAGATACCACTAACCAGCTAGCTTGGTTTGAGTAATTACTTAATTGATGTTAAAAAACACTTTATATTATGTTATCTAGATGTGCAAGAAAATTTTAGTAGTATTTGTAGATATTGGGATTTTGGGAAAGGCATGGAATTCATTATGACTTTCCTAATTTAAAAAATGGAATACAAGCTCTAATTATATCTGAAATTTTATTAGGCAATGTATTTTTAAAATTTAGTTTGATTTGTAGAAGAAGATATGCCTTTGATAAAAAGACACTGAATGTTGAAAACATATTTGCTGCATCTTTGACTATACAAATGCATGTGAGTTTTTCATATGGTCTTAAATGACAAGAAAATAGTATTGTAGTGACACTTCAGGACTTAATCCTCTACTGCAATATTTTAATATCCTTGAATATTTGTAATGACTCTTCTCACCTTGAGGGGTGGGGCAATAGTGTACATGAAAATTATAAGTAAAAGTTCTTAGATATATATGTATGTTTATCTACCAAAACTTATACAAATACACACATTTGCTGTCTATGATGATAATAAAAAAGGACACTAGAAAAGTTAAGCATAATTTAGTGCAGGATATTATCACAGATCAGAATGTAGAAAATAGGAAGATCCACCAAGTGGACATCCAGAAAGATAAGAGAACATGACACCTGAGTCTACAAGTCCAAATTCTGAATTACAGGTCTGATGGTGTCATATGAATCTGCGCATAAGAATGAGCAAGACTGAGAAAATGAAAACCTTGATTAAATCCCCATGCCCTCCTACAGAGAAACCAACGAACCATTCCCAACCCCACTTTGAATTCCTGAAAAAATGCTACTTGTCCCTTTCTCTGTCTACAAGCCCCAGAGAACCTGTTGACCTTACTTGTTCTCTCATCCACAGAGGACTCTGTCCCACATAAGAAAGAAGAGATTACTGAAACTATGCCTTTCTTCCTCTTAACACCTACATCATGTTTTTGGAGTTAAGATATAAAACATTCATCAAACAAGCCATTTGCTTTTGTGTTTTGTTTCTTTTCCTAGTGATTTTGAGATAAAACTCTTACAATGGAAAAAATTAGGAACTTTAAGATTTTTTTATATTCATTTATAAAAGATATATTTATACACATATATATGTATGTATGTATATAATATATAAAACATATATAAATTTATACATATAATATATAAAAATATATATAAATATATATAATTTTATTGTTTGAGAGGAAGAGAGAGAGAGACAGAGAAAGAAAAAGAGAGAAGTAGGGAAGGGCCAGAGCAGTCTCCAATGGTTGTACACCATTAGTTATGACATGGTTTCATTCCACACAGATGGATGTGGGGCTACTCAAGGCAGGAACCAAACTAGGGGCCTCCTGAATGGGAGGCAAGAATCTTTATCACCAAGCCATCCTGGTGGTTACCAGTTGCACCACAGTTCAGCGTGTGGGGTTTGCATGGGCTGGGACTAAGAATCAAGCTCCAGACCTTGTGATTGTGAGCTAAGTGCTCAACCAGTGAGTTATCCTGGGATCTTGATATATATAGAGAGACATAAAATTAATTTTTTTTGATACATAAATAAATTAACTTCTTAACCTCTACCTAGGAAAGTCAATATTCTGGAGACCCTTGGGAATGTTGTGATGGCTCAGCAGATTAAGCACTCACCTTATAGCCTCAGGGTCTAAGGATTGAATCCTGGCCCCGCCCATGCAGTCCCCTATGCTGAACTGGGGTGTGGCCCCCAGTTGGTTCTCACCTGGGAGAGCTTCCCATTTGGGAGGCCCCCTGGTTTGGCCCCCAGCTTGTGGGGATGTGTCTCCCATGAGGTGGGCCCCTGGCCCAGTTCCTGCCCTGCTTGGCTCCCTCCCCCTGCCACCTGTGGAATGAAACTATATTCAAGAGTGATGATGTACAATTATGGAGACTGCTCTGGGCCCCTCCCCCTTATCTCTGTCTATCTCTGCCTCTGTCTCTCTCTCTCTGTCAGAAAAACAATAAAACAAATCTTAAAAAAAAATATTCTGGAGACCAATTTGGGAAATATCAGGGTCATCTGTATAGACCTCAATAGAAACAAAGTAAAAGTCTTTGTTTCACATGTTACAAGTCTATTCTTACAGATATTCAGATTGCTATGTCAATTTTGAATTTTCTCTTGAAAAAGGTTCTGCTTAGAGTAATTATATCAGAGTGATATGTTAAACATTTATTCCTCTAGATTAAGTCTAGGACAATTACTAAAAAGCTATGTTCCAAACCTTTGTACAGTTCACTTTACTGAACTCTTACTTAATTAGGACTTAACTCTTGACCTTAGGTCTTTACTGGGCTCTGCAATAAGAAGAGTCCCTATGCATCATGTCTGTAGAGGCAGGAAGATGTACTGTGAAGATCATGATGAAGTTTAACCTTCAGGGTCCCTCACTTCCAAAGGTTACTTCCAAGGCCCTGGGTAGGACCCTAATACTGGGTCATAAAATTAAACAGTTTGATAAAATTTGCCAAAATAAAGTATTTTATTGGGTATGCCAGATGGCTCAGTGGGTTGAACGCCCGTCTTTTAGCCCCAAGGTCCAAGGTTCGAATTCCAGGCCAAGCCCATGTGGACCCATGTGCTGAGCTGGGGTGTGCCCCCAGTTTGGTTTTCACTGGGGCAAGCATTCTGTGTGGAAGGCCCCCAGTTTTGCTACCGCCTGGGCAGTAGACCCCTGTCAATTCCTGCCCTGAACAGCCCTGCCCCAACCTGTGGAATGAAAACTATGTGAAGAATTGATGACATGCAACTATGGAGACTGCTCCGGGCCCATCCCCTTCTCTCTGTATCTCTTTCTCTCTCTCTCTCTGCCAAAAGTAATAAAAATACATCTTTTAAAAAAATATTTCATCAACAACCTGTTAAAACCACTGCCTGGGTCCATTCCACCTTCTCCTCTGATATCCTTCCCCTCTGTCTGGTGGTATTAGTGAGGCCCCAAGAATGTTAGGTATCTCTGAAGAATTTGGACTGGTCATAGTTATTTTAGATTTAGTGTGTTACATTGTTGATTGTTGTAACTTTAGTAGAAAATTACTCACATACTATTTCTAGCTATCTTGGCACATACTGCTCTAACTCCCCTGGTATGTGATACAAGCTGCAGGGCCTGAGGTCATAACATGAGCAGCACTGGGAGAATAAGAATAGTGGAACAGAAACAAGGGTTGAAATGTATAGAACCATAACTAATCTTTCAAAACCACTTCCAACTGAGACAGGTAAAACTATTCACAGAGGATTCTGTTCTCATCAGTGCTGTGAGAATATACACGTTTCTACCTATCAAGAATAGGCTCAACAAGACAGCATAAACAATTTAAATGACCACCAAACTTATTTTATTCTTTTTCACTGGTCTAGACTGCAGGATTTTCTAACCTTTTGGCTTTCCTGGACCACACTGGAAGAGAAGGGGTTGTCTTGGGCCACACATGGAATGCACTAACACTGGCAATAGCTGATGAAGGAGGAGGATTGAAAGAAATCTCAAAATGTTCAGGGAAAGTTTGTATGTTGCTTTGGGAAGCATTCCAGGAAATCCTGGGCTGCCTGTGGCCCACAGGCTGCAGGTTGAACAAGCTTGGTCTAGAGGAAAATAAATTGATCAGAATACCTGTTCTTTGTTGGACATAAACCAAAGCTATATATAAACAGTTAGTGAGTCTGTGTGTGAAGTTGCATGTTTCATGCATCCCAATGTTTCACATCCTATCTTGGTGTATCTAATACCTCTTCATTTGCTAAAGCCTGAAAATTCCAAACAAAAAGGCAACTAGATCAATATCTAGACTGGCCAGATCTACTACTACTTTAAATGGCACAGAAAATGATAGTACTGTCTTGTTTCAAATGGTACACTGGGCAGCCGAGTTTCACTGGGCTAAATTCAAGGTGTCAGTAGGCTGACCATATGTACTCTTTGAAATGGGGCAGTACCTTTGTTTTCTATCCCATTTAAAATGGTAAATCTGGTCAACCTACTCTTATCCAAAGCAGTAAATCTTTAAAAGAAAAGGTAAACTTCTCACAGAAGTAATGAATAGATTCTTGGAGTATTGGATAATTCAATTAACGAAGAGGAACATATCCTAGGAATGCAATGAGAAAATATTTAAATTCCTTGCTAATTTGATTTTACATTAATTACTGACATTAACAAGGATAATAAAACTCATGTCGCTGTAACCCAAGCATCAAAGACGTTTGGGCCAACGTAATTTTCAGTTTAAGAAATATTTAATATTAGCCTGTCTGCCCAAAAAAATTGAAATATAAATTCTCTGGAATAGTATAGATCACATATAAAACTTGATAGAAAGTTTCTCAAATATGACAATTCTAATACCGTACTTTATATCACATTATAAACAAGTTGTAAAGCTCAAAAAAAAAGTTCTTAAAACTATCAGTAATAATAACATTTTTCAATTAACCAATCTATTTTTTCTGTATATGTTATAAAATTATTGTCATGTTCACCTGGAACTAATATAATACATCAATTATAATTTAATTTTTTAAATTAGGTATTTATTCCAAGATTATGCAGTCAACAAATGTAAGGGGAAATATAGTTAAACCAGTTGTTAAGTTTCTTGTGAACTTAAAAATGTTTTAAGTTTTTGTGATTTATTTTTTTATTCTAAAGAAACGTTATCTTTCTTCCTAATTTTATATTTGTAATTCCAGTTTTTTTTCTTAAATGAAGGACTCCAAGATAAGTTTCAGGCTTCATAAATCCTGAATCAGTCTCTGTGCTTCAGTATCGCTTTCTGCTGTTGCAGAGAACGATCATATAATTTATTGTACAAACAAGAATATTTTTAAAAGTTTTATGTAAAGAATTGCAGACTTTAAAGTGGAAAAGCTCTTAACAATTCAGAAGTAGGTCATACTACTCATATAAAGACAAGAGAAATTTCTGATGGATTGTATAGGTGAGGGAACATTGGTCTCTTTGGGGAAATTGGTATGATTGCTTCTTATTTAGTTGTCAAAGATACATCTCATTATGTTTTTCTTCTTTCTCTGACTTCCAGAAAACTCAGAGGTAATTTTTGTGCTCAGTAGCTATAGATTTCCTTAGTTCAGAATTTTCTGGATGATTCCCTAGCCCCATTAACTCCCTGATGCTTGATAACACTCATTCTCTCTTTTTTAGCTTTTATTAAATGATTAAAAACAAAAACAAAAACATTTTCAACTGAATACTGACTCAAAGTATTTTTGTAGAAATTAGTATTATATAATGACAATAGTTAAAGAAAAGAGTAAAATTACTGTTATGACAATGGCTGCCAATCATTAAACTGACTCTGGCCCAGTTCTCCTACTTGAATTATTTTTAATATTTTTGTTTTCTCCTTTGTGCCAATAACTTCTTTTTTTTTTTTTTTTTTTTTTTTTATCTTTTCACATTTATAGAGAGAAATTATCTTTTTGTCTTCAGTGCATAGTTATTTCTATTTTACTTTTTGACAGATAGAGAGAGAGATAGAGACAGAGACAGTTAGAGAACCAAACTGTGGGAACTCCCCAGTCCAGCACGTGGGTCCTGCCTGGGCCGGAGCCGGGATTCGATCCTCGGTCCTCATGGCCTCAAAGCGAGCGCTCAACCCCCTGAGCCGTCCCGGCTTTCCCCGCCAATAACTTCTTGATCTCATTATCTTCCTCTATCATTCTTTCATCAAATATAGTATACATTTTAATAATGACCATTTTTCAGAATGAATGGTTAGCTTTACAATTATGAATGAAATTATTTTGTAGAATGGGAGGCATGTTTTATGCATACAAACATATTCTGTGTTTTATATACATACTTAATATATACACATATACACATATACATACATATGTATGTATAAATATATATTAAATATATATGTATATTCTGTCCTGCATGTGTGTGTGTGTGTGTCTATATGTATATATACATGCACACAAACACATACACACACACAGACTGCTGACTTTGTGTGTAGCCTTATTGTTTTAAAAGGCACTATTTTTCCTGTGGAGATGCATCATGTAATCCTGACACATTGATACTGCTGTGGAAATTTAATTCAATTATCTATCTACATGGCATCTTGACTTGATAAAGTCAGTGTAAATTTCACTGTTGAACAGCAACAACAAATACCCTGCATTAATTTCTGGCCTTCGTGTGAGCCTCCTATTAAATCAATGGAACCCTGAAGAATACTGGGGAGTCATGGCAGAATTGCTAGCCCAGCAGCCTTAGTTCATTTCCTGAACTAGGATTTTTCTGTGCAGATAGCCATCTGTTTTCTACTTCTGCTCCTACGTAATACTAGGTGTTCTCTTCAGTGAAATCTATCAATTTTCTTGACAGTGCCCACTATTTTTTTTATTTAAGAGGAAGATCTTAATATGGATGCACAAGTGATCTCAGTGAGGGAAATCAAGCCACCAAGGAAACCTATAAATGTTACATTTCCAATTTTACATCTGGGGGAATATTGTATTCTGTGATGATTGTGTGTGTGTGTGTGTGTGTGTGTGTGTGTGTGTGTGTGTGTGTGTGTTGGGTCAAGAGTGTAAGAGAGAGAAAATTCCCTAAGGAATGTAAACTGCACCCTCCAGTCCCTCCTTCATCACAAACAATGACATCACTGAGATTCAAGTGCTTTCTAAGAACCTTGATAGGTAACTACTCAGAGAACACAATGGAAAAAGAAACAGACCCTCACTTGATGGGACTTCTCAACAGTTGCATGGCACACCTGCTTTTTCTTTTCTTCACGTTTAGAACAATATCTCATATTGATGGATAATTCAGGAAACAAACTGGTTCTCTCTCACTATTCCTATTCCAGGTCAGAAAAAGAAAATATATAAAGACTAAAATGAATGGGAAGAAAATATTAAGAGAGGATAAATATTTCTTTAAATTCTTAGCGTATTTTTCCATTAACAACGATTATAACAGTGACTCTGTGAATGTTTTCATATTTTAGACATTTAAATCATTATCATATCCAGACTATAATTTTAAGATAGTAAACTAAGATAAAATATCTCACCCAACAATGAGAAGAAACAAAGAAAGAAAACACAATGCAATATATAGATGATTATAGAAAAGTACATTTGAAACCTATATAATTTTACTAATCAATATTACCCTGATAAATTTAATTTAAAAAAATAAAACTGCTAAATTATACTAGCCCAATCAAGACAACTGAATGGAGGGTAGAAAAACAATTTAACAGAATTTTAAAACATTGATAGCATTGTCTTAGAACAGTCCAAGCAGCTTCAAATCCTATTCAGCTTGTGTTGGTAAAACGGATGGGGATTAGATAAGAAAACAAGGTCCTGGAAAAGCCGGGATGGCTCAGTGGGTTAAGCGCTCACTTTGCAGCCCCGGCGACCTAGGATCAAATCCTGGTCCCGGCCCGTGTGGACCCATATGCTGAACTGGGGTGAGACCCCAGCCCAGTTCCTGTTCTGTGCAGCCCTGCGCTCACCTGTGGAATGAAGCTATGTGGAAAAAACCAGTGATGTGCAACTATGGAGACTGTTCTGGGCCCTCCCCCTTCTCTCTTTCACTGTCTCTGTATCTCTGTCAAAAACAATAAAAACAAATCTTAAAAAAAAAAGAAAGAAAACAAGGTTCCAAATGAAACCACTAATAATCCACTCAAGAGAGTAAGAGAAGTGAGCTCTGAGATTCTGGAAGAGAAGGACATTCTCATAAAAGCAGAAGCCCCAGCCCCTATCACTCTCTCCTAATTCCCACTACAATGGACAAGGAAAACCATTGTGCTTCACCGTTTTGGTGACTCCCCAAATGAGCAGAAAACTACACAGAGAAAGATAAACACTCAGAGTTATTTACCTCTAGTAGCATATTACAATTTAATCAAACAGATTTTGAAAGATGAATTAAGTGAGCAAGAATTGTTTTTATTGTTCAATTTATTGGAATGACATTGGTTAGTAAGAACTACATAGGTTCCTGGTGTACAATTCTACAGTAAATCATCTATGTGTTGTATTATGTGTTCACCACCCAGAATCAGTTCTTCTTCCATCACCATATATTTAGTTCCCCCTCCCTCCTCTCCCACTCCTTCCCCCAATTACCCTCAGGGAAGCACTAAAGTACTGACTGTGTCCATGAGTTATTGTTTCTTTGTTGCTTTCAGTTTTATATTCCACATCTGAGTGAAGTCATTTGTTTTGTTTTGTTCTTTTTTCTGTCTTCCTTATGTCACTTAGCATGATGATCTCAAGGTCTGTCCATATTGTCACCAATGGAAGTATTTCATCTTTTCTTATAGTTAAGTAATATAATTGTATATATATACCACAGCTTCTTTATCTATTAAAGGGCACTTTGGTTGTTTCCATGGCTTGGTCACTGTAAACAGTGCTGCAATGAACACTGAGGTAGGTATGTCTTTGTGGACTAAGGTTTTCAAATTATGCGATAGATAACCCAGCAGGTGGATTGCCAGGTCATATGGTAACTCCATTCCCAATTTTCAGAGGACTCTCCATACTGCCCTCCATAGTAGCTGTACCAATTTGCATCCCCACCAACAGTATAAGAGGGTTCCTTTTTCTCCACAGCATCTCCAGCACTTGTTATTCCTTGTCTAATTGATAATAGCCATTCTAGCAGGTGTGGGGTGATATCTCAGAGTGGTGTTTTTTAAATATATTTTTATTTATTTATTTATTTTGGACATAGAGAGAGAGATACAGAGACAGAGACAGAGAGAGAACTGAACTGGGGGAGCTCCCAGTTCAGCATATGGTTCCACATGGGTCGGGGCCAGGATTCGATCCCTGGTCCCCAGCACTGCAAAGTGAGTGCTTAACCCACTGAGCCATCCCTGCTTCCCCTCAGAGTGGTTTTAATTTGCATTTTCCTAATAGTTAATGAAGTTGAGCATTTTTTCATATGTCTGTTGGCCATCTATATATGATCATGTGTGAAGTGTCTGTACAGATCCTCTGCCCATTTTTTAATTGCATTGTTTGTTTTTTTTTGTAATTAGGTTGTTTAAAAGCAAATGGGAGGCAGGCACTTCTTTTAGAAATCTTCAGTTTGTATTCCCACTGCACCTGTACCCCCTGACTTTTAACACAAGTGCTACACGTTATGTATACTCATATGAGGGCTGTCAGGAAAGTATCCAGCCATGTAACCATTCTCATTATATTGACAATGGCTGTATTTTTTCTGGACAGCCCTTGTATATTTTTCTCTATTGCTGAAAAGTGGAAATAATTGCAAAGATGAGAGAAACACTGAACTGGTCACAGGAAATTGTTAGCTTCTCAAAATTGATTTAGAATTCTCTGAAGTCAAAGACCATTCCTACACTGGACAGGGTTGCCTCCCAGACACAGTGGAATGCATACAGGTTCAGGCCAACTGAAGTTTGGTTGAATTAATGCTGAAACAGCTGACTCCTGCTGAATCTTCCTGTGGTTCTACAGAACTCCTCCACCCGCAAGTCCCTGAACTATAGAGACTCAGTCCTCAACATGATCTCCTAGGAAAACAGGTTTCAGATGAGGAAGGAATATATGAAACTTATTACACTGTTTCAGTGCAAGTAGACTGTAGATAGAGCTGCCAAGCTACCAAGTTATATAAGAAGAGATTAACGCCCCCCGCCCCCCCAAAGATAGCATTAGGGTAAAGTTACAGCAGTAAAAAGAGAAAGTGAATAAAAGGAACATGGCATGTAATAAACAAAGTGTATATTTATACTGAAAGAAAAAAAAACCTAAGAATTTACAAAAACTCAAAAACATCATTCCACAAGCATTCCCTAATAATGAACGGTTCTGAAAATATTGGCCTTGTGTCTTTACAGGTTGCTGAAACACCCTTTGCAACCAAAATTGTTACTAAGAAAGAAAAATATATCAAATCTATTTTTTTTTCCTTTGAGCTCTTTTATGTTTTTATTTTTTTAATTATATTTTATTGTTATATTCAATGGGGTGACATTGGTTGGTAACAATCAGACAGTTTCCCAATGTACAACTCCACATCACATCACCCATGCATCGCATTATGTGCCCAGCTCCCAG
>PVKE010025115.1:0-23291 GCA_004027555.1 Craseonycteris thonglongyai
CCGGCCCATGCGGACCCACATGCTGAACTGGGGAGTGCCCCCAGTTCAGTTCTTGCCCGGACCTATGTGGGAGGCTCCCGGCCCAGTTCCTGCCCTGCGCAGCCCTGTGCTCACCTGTGGAGTGAAACTATATGGAAAACTAATGTCAACTATGGAGACTGCTCTGGGCCCTCCCCCTGCTCTCTGTCTATCTCTGTCTTTGTTTCTCTCTGTCAAAAATCAATAAAATAAAACTTAAAAAAAAAAAAGAAGAATTAAAAATAAAGTTAAAAAGTTACTTCTAGGAATATTTAGGGGAGTGATGACTCAGGGAAAATTTTGCTTTTCAACTGAAACCCTTTTGTACTCCCTGCATTTTTCTACCATATGGAACTACCACGTTGATAATAAACAGATATTTAAGTAAAAAAGAAGAGATATGAACACTCCTTGGGTTGTTGCCTTTCCCTATTAAAAACTAAACAAAGAGTAAAAGAACAGACAACAACAACAAAACACCATTTGTTTTAGCATTCACACATTCATTCCATGAATTTGGTCCACCAATATTCACTAAGTGCCTACTGCTGAGTGAGGTGCTGGGCCACAACAATAAAACAAAACAGACTCCTCGGAAGCTTACATTCTAGTGCCACACGCCACCACTGGTCCTCCTTACCACTTCTCAAAAATTCTGCACCTCACAGGGTTCACAAGAATGAGAGAATATATAGTGAACACTGCAAAAATGCAAATAGAAAAAAGCCAGTCTGGTAATAGTATATTATTTAATACACAAACTGTAACTCAACACTATAATTTGAAAACCAAATAATTATAATTAATAGCTTTATGTAGCTTTATGTAGCTTAACAAGCAGTCTGACACCCCATTCAATCCTTACAATTCTGAAAAGTAGATTCTTTCCTTCTGTTCATCAATTTGAAAGCTGAGAGAACAGAAGCTCTGGGTATGATTTACTTGGCCAGAGTTACCATACTAATAAATGAGAGAACTAGAGCCATATTTATTATTATAGTTCATATATAATATATATATATATGAAATAACTATCCAATGTTATTATATTCCTTATACTAGTACATAAGAAATATATAAAAATATACACGCATATATTTCTTATACTATACTACCCATCTCTAAATTGGAGCTCAAGGACTTTTTAAAAAGTCAAGCTGTATTTGAATATCTACTGTAACTGAGAAAGACTTAAATATTTACAAACGATATCACACGTCTTCACCTTATTTTAGAAAAACTTAAACATAATCTTTGTCAAAATAAACCTGAATAAAGAATACTGACATTAATGGTCTACAACAATTAAAAAATATTCCCTATTTCCACAAATAGCTAAGAAATTAGAAATTACATTAAGATAACCTAATAGGACCTTTCATTAAATTTACTTTGACATTGATAAGATTTATCACTCTTTCATAAGCTTTGTGATTGGAGAACATTCAAAAGCAAGAGAAGAGGAGATGACAGGTAAGCTCAGCAGGTTAAGCACTTGCCTTGCAACCCTAAAGTCCAGGATAGAAATCCAGCCTGAAGTTTCCCGCCGCCTATGTGGGAGGCCCCCAGTTCGGTTCCCAACCCACATGGCCACACATCCACCTATGTGGAATGAAACTATGTCACAACTAATGATGTATAACTATGGAGACTGTTTTGGGCCCTCCTCCCTTCTCTCCTTCTCTCTCTCCTTCTCTCTCTCTCTCTCTCTCTCTCTCTCCTTCTCTCTCTCTCCTTCCTCAATCAATAAAATAAATTAAAAAAAAAAAAAAGGCAAGAGAAGAAAGCATTAACCATGCAGAACGTCTTCCCACTGCCATTCTTAAATAGCCACTCTCTTCAATGTGCACTGTGCAGGCTATCCCCCATCTGGTCTCCTAGTAATGTGATGGAGAGGCTAGTAAGAGAGGCTTTAGTAATCCAAAACTGTGTTACTGTCAAACTTAAGCCAGTTTAAGATCATACTAAGCAGTTCATTGAGATTCTAAATTGGAATTTGAAATCAAGTACCAAATTTAATAGCTCACCCCTAGAAACAAATGAAATGAAAATACTACTCTTTTTCCTGGTAGTTTTGCTATATACTATGCTAACCCGTTCAAAAAGAATAGGTTTTAATTTAATCTTACAACTACAAAAACACATCACTGTTTAACTCGCAGTCAAGAAGAAACACAGACCACTAACAGTGTTTTGTTGGGACAGTTGCATCTCATTGCAGCTCTTTTCCTACAGGGGTGATGTCAAGAAAGAACACTGCCATCTCCAAGACAAGCATGGGACTTGCTTGACTGAAATAAGAACACATGCTTGACTTTTTCTTGGAAATATACAATGCATATTTTCACCTAATTTTACAGAAAGCCACAAAAAAGAAGTTATAGAATAGTTGTGTGGACACGGGATTGCCATAAAACTACTGTGGGTAGTGGATAAATACTAAGTGAAGGTGAACTCCTATTAGGTTTTAATCTGCAGTTCAGACCAAGTCCACGATATGAAATATCTGCAAAATGCTGAGCACATTTTAATGGCTGTCGCATCTTCAAAACAGCATTATCTTCCCCCTTAAAGCACTAACTGATCAGCTCTTAAATATATTGGTATGTGTGTTTTGTTAATTCAGTGGTCTGACACAGAGATGGACTACACAGTAGTTTAAATAAATAAAGAATAACAAGTACACGGGAAAATTCTATAGCTAAGTAAGAGGAAGCAGCGTGAAGTAACATGTATTCGTCTATAAGGAGGATGACAGGTGCAAGTGATGCCAGATATGATGTAAGGTTCTAAACATCTAAAATTGATACAGAACGTGTCTTCCCATTTTTAAAAAAGATTTTATTGTTTTTGACAGAGAGAGAGAGAGACAGAGACAGAGAGAAGGGGGAGGGCTCAGAGCAGTCTCCATAGTTGAATGTCATCAGTTTTTCAACATGGTTTCATTCCACACAGGTGGGCGGAGGCCGCACAGGGCAGGAACTGGGCTGGGGGCCTCCTGCATGGGAGACGTGCCCCCTTGAGCCAAGGGCCGAACCAGGGGCAAGAACCGAACTGGGGGCCTCTCGCATGGGAAGCACACCCAGTTCAGCATATGGGTCCCCACAGGCTGGGGCTGGGATTCGATCCTTGGTCCCTGGGGCTAAAAAGTGAGTGCGTAACCCACTGAGCCATCCTGGCTTCTCCTGGCTTCCCATTTTAACTAAAATAAACACTTGGCCCTGTTTTTTACTTCAAATAATCATGTAATTAAGACTCATGCAACACTGAGTACTTTTCTTTCCAAGCTTCCCTGCAGCCAAGTATCATTGAAAATAACACAATCCTCCATAGTATAAATATGGTACAAAGCTCCTTCAAATATTTTATTTCATTAAAAGACCACAATGATCCAGTCCACAATGTCTTTGGCTCTAAAATCCTCGCAGTTACTCAACCCCTTGACATATAAAAATATCTCTGATATGTCATGTGTTTCTTAAGCCATTGTAAACATCGACATCTCTGAGTGCAGTTATATTATCAAGAAATACTTTTAAAAAATAAATAAATAATTATATATATATTTAGTGTTAAAGTCTGAGCTGTAGAAACAATCCCTTTAAGAGGTCTGTTTGTAATGTGACACTGAAAGCCAAATGGGTTATTCAAGTGAAAACAGCGATATTTGTTGACATTCAACAAATTTGTGTGGCTGACTATTAAACAGAGGATTCAAATTTAAGTGAAGGTAGCCCTACCCAACATAATGTTCGTAAAGGTACAACACCTATACAGTGATGCCTTGGAATTCGAACTTAATCTGTCCCAGAACCCTGTTCGAGTTCCAAAACATTCGAGTTCCAAGACGAGTGGGCATTCATTGATACATTCCACAGGAACAACGTGTTGGCGTTTGGATTCCAAAGCAGCATTCAGATTCCGAGGCAAAATTTGCTTGATTTTTTGGTTTGGATTTCAAATTGTTTGAGTTCTGGGGTGTTCAGATTCCAAGGTATTACTATATCTATATCAAGCAGTGATGATTGTGATTAAGGAGATAAAGAATGTAACTGGGAAGAAAAAGAAAACATTCCAAATATAAAACCATTTACCCAAGTTACTGGTATAAAAGCTTTAATTTTGCGAAGACTAAGAGCAAACTCTACACCTCTTTGTGTTTTGAAACAATACTAAGTGATGATTTGTTTGAAATAATAATTGTAGAAACTAATAGATACACAAGTCAAAAGATAAAGGACCAGAATCCAAAAAAAGGATGAGGAGTAGTTTCCAGGAACAAGTGATGAAATGAAAGCATACCTTTCATTATATATCATAATGTCACAAGTACAAATATCTAAAATAGATATGTACTGGTCAAAAAGAGCAATATTTTCAAAAACTATGCTTCACAAGCATTTGTTGGCCATATCACATTTTCTTCACTTTGTGGATAATGAAACCGTATATAAAGAAGATAGAATACGGAAAGTGCAAAGTAGAGTCGACTATCTGAAAGAATAAGTTTAAACAATTATACACTCCATATGAAGATGTCTCCCTAGAAGAGTCACTGATAAAATTCAAAGGACAGCTGGGGTAGGTGCAATTTATAGCTACAAATTTGCCAGATTTGGAATCAAAGTTATGTGAATCCAATACTGGATATTGTACCCACAAATGTTAAGTTGAAAAATAAATAGTATTTTTTGCTCACATATAGGGTTAATCTTCCTGGCTTTCTGCTTCCTTGATAAATAACTAGGGTGGACAATTTTGATGAATGTGCCAATTATTTCCAACTGTTCTAAATGTTTTATAAACATAAACTCTCATCCTTCACTACAAGATGTACTATAATTACCCCCTTTTTATAGCAGAGTAAAGTGAGGCACGGAGAGGCTAAGTCACTCACCCCAGGTCCCAAAGCAAGGATAATAAACTGACCTGCTCTGCCCAGGTCAGCCTAGGACGGTACAAACTGAGTGTAAATGGTGAAGATGAAAGTCTTCCTATATGGCCTGCCAATGAAATAGGTAATCAACAGCCAAGGAGAAAAAAGGATGTTTCCTTAAAAACAAAAGAGCTTTTCAAAATCCTTTTAGGACTGTGGGCTCAAAATTTGGCATAGTTTCAAAAAACAATAATGCAACACCTCTCCAAAAAAAGCAGTGTGTTCACAAGCATCAAGTGCTATAATGCTTTTTCTTTTGCCAATTACAAATTCTCTTCCAGGAAACGATATCATGACTTGAAACAGGCTGTGACTTTAAATCATATCCTGACATGAGGTGCTAGGACTTTACATTTTATCTGAAGAAATTACAAATGTTTTATGAATCGGGGAAAGGAGCTATTGTTTGGTGCTACCATCAAGTATTTGGCAGTGAGTGCTCCATATGTACTGTGGTATCTTTTAAGGGGGAGGGGGGGGGACAAGCTTACAATTAATTGCTATATTTCAAACTACACATAAATGAGAAATTTAGAACCCAGCTGGGATGACCATCGTCTGAGAGGTTCTTGACAGGAACCCTTGCTTTCATGCATATTTGTATCCCACATGACCGAGCATTGCATGAACCTGCATTTAAGCATTTCCTGGAGATGTGTCAACAACAGTGAAGCATCATAACCAAAAGAATGAAGGTAGCAAAACACACAAATTCCAAACCGAATTTGTGCAGAAATAAAACCACATCTAATAGTGCAATGGTTAAGAATGGCCACTTGTTCTTCTCAAGAATAAAAACATGCTCTTGTTGTCAACAGAGAATCTTTCACTTTCGAAAGCAAAAACAAAAAATGACCACGAAATTTCTGCCTCCCCTCCTAAACAGCTGAATCATTCATTTTCCAACCGCCCATAATTTTTTCCAAGAACTGTCAGTGCAGTGTCTGTTTGGGGGGGAAGTCTGAATTTAAGACATTCCCTAGAACATGGGATACAGAAAATTAAAGGGATTCCCAAAAGACGCTGCTGACTTGAACATCAAACAAGAGGCCCTAGCTATTACATCAACCTCTGGGGAAGGAAAAATACTACACTGAGAAAACGTATTTGTTCATCCAACGAATATGTATTAAATGTCTACTTAGCGCAAGGCAAAGGGGCATTGAAAGCTGGAATGGGGGCGCTGCGATCGTCTGCTCCTCCGAGGGGCACACTGCCCTGCGGGAAACCCCGCAGGTGTGCGGGCCAGGGGCACCAAGACGCGCCCTTCCGGCGCCTCCCGGGCCGCACAGGTGTCCCGAGCAATGCGGTGAAATGAAGAAATCGGTCTCGCCACTGCGGTGAGGACCCACGCACACCCCGGGCTGCAACGGACTCCAGAGGCCGTGGGACCCCCGGCCGCACCGACGCAAGGCCAGCGCCGTGCCCGAGGGGTCATATAGGGCAGGGGGTCGGAAGGGGGTTCAGGGGCCTTACAGGATCTCTGCAGGGTGAGTGGGGATGAGAACCCCTGGGGTGTTCTCGGGGTTAAGGGATTGCGTTTTGGGGCGGTCTGAAGGCCCTAGGGGGATCTCTGAGGAGCGCGTTGCGGGGTGCTCTGGGAGGCCCACAGAGAAGCTTGGGGGGCAGCTGGCCAGGGAAGGGGCCAGGATGGACACTCCCTCAGGGCACGCGCGGTCTGACGCTCACCCAAACAACCCTCGGAGGAAGGAGTGGGAGGCCTTGACTCGCTTCTCGGCCTCCGCCATCAGCTGGACTGCCTCACGCTCCTTCCCCGCGTTGTCCATGTCGCCGCCACAGCCTCCTCAGCTCGCGGGGACAAGCCTTCCGCGTCTTCGCCCTCCCCTCGCAGGGACCGGGAGCGCAGGCGCGATGCGCACGGCCTGCCGGGATTTGTAGTACTCTGGCGTAGGGTCGCTGAGTGCAGGCTCGCTGGTCCTGCTGGAAATGGCAGTCCCCCTCCCTGCTCCTCTCGGTTGCCTATTGCATTAACTACGGTTTCCAGCAGGGCGCAGAGCTCATTGGGACGGGATCCTAGCTTGCCGACCTTGGCGCCTGACGTTTGAAAGAAGCCTTAGGCCAAGGTGAACTTTAATCTTTCAAATATGCAGAGGGAAATAGAAAATGACCTGTGGCTTCCAGTAAAGATCATCACCTCAAGCACTCAGTATCAAGTTGGTTCAGGAATTCTTGGTCAGCACGATTGACACTTGGCAATGAGATCCACAAAGAACCGGGATAACAGAATGGAACACTCAACCTACTGGGAATAACCTCAAAAGGGACTGGAATGCAGTGTAGACAAAAAGGGGGCCACATACTAAACTTGACAAGCTCAGTGAAGGCCAGCATGTCAGGCCCTGCAAACTCAGAGACGGAAATTAACCGCATAGTGCTGTAACCCGCGAGAAGAGTAACCCACAAAGAGTGGCAAATATGAGGGCAGAATTAGGAGTCTATTCAAAAGCCGGCGACCACAGAGGACTCATGTCTCTCAAAGACCAGTGGCCTCGAGTAAATTCAGAGAAGGGTTTATAAAGGCAAAAACCACAGCCTGCTTATCTAGTTGAGCCTAGCAAGGCATTGTACAGAAGCTAAAAAGCATAGTTAACAAGGGTGCAGCATTTCTGGTTAAGTGAGATATTCAAGCGTGGGTGCAGCATTTCTGGTTAAGTTGAAAGTTTGTAATCGCCTGGGGCAGCTGAGGGTGTGGAAAATCACCGGGTGGGCAGGGGTGACCGCAAACTTACAGAGCTGGAAAGTCACAGAGCAGGGGGGGGGGGGGGTTGGGGGGGGAGCTAGTGGCACAGTGGTGGAACAGGTTATAACAATAGGATGATCTGAACATAAAAATTTCTAATTAAAAGCTGGTCAAGGTGGATAGTCAAATCCTTGACCTATAGCTTCCTTGACATAGATCAATCTTTACCTTAAGTGATCCTGTCTATTGTCTTTTTGCATCTAAGATCACATACACTTGGAATGTCAGTCATCCCTTTTTTCTGGATCCCTCAAGGTACAACCCTTGCACCAGAGCAGGAGACCACAGAACCCCTCATTGTTATCTTGTTCCCAAAATAGCATCTCTGTGTTCTGTAAAATGTTAATTATTAACTCTCCGGTACTCACTAATGTAAAAGAAGTATGTGTCTCTGAATTTTACTCTATATCCAATCCCAGAGACTTCCCCTCCCTGCTTTCTCCCACCCCTCTAATCTACCACCAATGACTTTCATGTAACTGTCCTTAGGGCTCCTCCTTTGATTCTAATATATGAAACAAGCTGCAAAACTGCCATTCTCTGGAGAATTTTCTTACTTCCTTGAGATTTTGATTCCTGGCAGTTGTCTTCTGTCAATTTGGCTCAAATAAACTCATTGAACTTCTTTAGAGGCTGGGATGTTTCTCAGACGACAGCAGCCACAGAAAACAACTTCATTAATGTGTGATGCCCACCCACCCACCTTTAGCAGAGGGCAGAAAGAGCCATTTTTGTCTCCAGAACAAGACTTTTAAGACTATTATTTTTCCAAGCATAAATTCAGTTATTTTTCAGTCTCCCCATATTGCAACCTTCTGTTGGTCCTCTCTTCCTTGGTTATAAATGAATACCATATATGCAATTAATGCATAATTCATTCTTTTCATTGACTGAATTCTTTTCAATGGATGTTTTTCATTGAGCTCTCTTATCCTTTACATAATGCTAGTCATAAGGGTCAGGTCTCCTGGCACACTATTCCTGCCTGCCAGGAAGAATGCCAGTCTCCTAAGAGAATTATCTATAGATAGATGCTACTGTGTGCCAAAGATTTCCAGGACTGTGCCAGAGGGAGTATTTTGTTCTGTTTTTTTGTTTGTTTTTTGTTTTTTGATTTTTTGATGCAATGTCTAGACCATTTACATATGGCATTGCTGAGGCAGAGGTAATGAAGCAAATAATATAAATATCACTGATAAATGAGAACTTGTGACAATTTCAAATTATTAATAAAATACACTGTGAGCACTGGCACACAAAATATATCTAAGAAAATGTGTTTGACTGTAGAGAGCAAGGCAAGAAGGGCCAAATTCCTAGAAAGGAAGATAACAAAGGCGAATATCACAGTTCTTGCATTGCAGGACACTGGAGATAGGAGGAAATTACAGAATTTCAGGCAGAGTTTATTTATTATCATTACATGCATTTCTCTAACTTTTGGAGCAATATGGGAGAAGAAGCAGGCAGGGAATTGGAGATGGCAATAAACGCATGAGTAAAGAGAAAAACTGAAAAAGTGGACATAAGAATTTGAAAAGTAGAACAGTGTATGGGGATTTCATGGAGTGGGGCCAACTCAAAAGCTCTGAAGTGCAGCATCAGTGTGCTAATTAAAGCAGCTCCCAAACCTGGCTCAATGCAGAAGCAATAAAGGATGCTCAAGAAATACTGATTCCTAAGCCACTAGCTTTTTGTATCACTATTTCCTAGAGTTGGGGTCCAGGAAGTGTACAGTTTAAAAAGGACTTTCCGTGACTATTCCAAAGCTTACAATTCTAGGTTCTCACATCTGTAGTCAGTTGAAAAGGAGACAGAATGAACTGCCTCCTCTACACTAGAACTTGCAATTAAGGATTGCAGAAGTATATGTTGACATTTTTTGATATTTCCTGTTATTTCCCTGATTTTCTTCTTTCTCACAGGAAACCTACAGGTACTCCTGTCCTTCCCCCAGTCCATATTCAAGTTGGAGAGAAACTTCAAACCTTAATTGTTGTGTAGAGTGAGTGTTTTTTTCTCCCAGAGGCAAGGTGAGTGGAGACAGTGGGGCAGAGGGACAAACCGCAAGAGTGAGGACTGACTAGAGGAATAGATGAGAAACTCTGAAGGAGGGGGGGAAAGGAGACGTAGGAGGGAGTGAGGTCCTCAAGTAGACCCCAAGGACCCATGGCCTACACCTATGCTGACTAGGATGCTGGCCACTCCCCATAGGTGGCCACTTAAATTTAAATCAGATAATATGAAATGAAATGTAAAATTGTATTCCTTAGTCACATTAGCCACATTTCAACTGCTCAATAGCCACATGTAACTAGTGGCTACCATATTGGAATGCACAGATATTGAACATTTTTAATTGCATAAGGTTCTAGTGGACAATGCTGGCCTATACACCTTTGCCTTTCAGTAGCCCTGGACACACACATACATAAAACGGAAAAAGTCCTCAGATGGTTTCTGAGAAGATGGAGCAGAAAAGGAAGAGCCTGAGCCCAGAATGAGGCAGAACCAAAAAGAATCTGCTGGCCGTTCCCTATGAGCAGATCAGGGTAGACATCAATATTCACACCGTGCAACACGTATACAATGTATTGTAGCATTATACATCTGAGACTAGATGATTTTTACCAATCAATGTCACCCTAATTAATTTAACAATAAAAAAAACCTGGGAGTATTTGAATGGGGACTTCAGAGAAATAATTAGATGCCTTTTTTAAGATTTATTTATTTATTTATTTTATTGTTTTTGACAGAGAGAGAGAGAGAGAGAGAGAGAGAGAGAGAGAGAGAGATACAGAGACAGAGAGAGAACTGAACTGGCGGAACTCCCCAGTTCAGCATGTGGGTCCGCACGGGCTGGGGCCGGGATTCGATCCTCGGTCCCCAGCGCTGCAAAGTGAGCGCTTGACCCCCTGAGCCATCCCAGCTTCCCCTGCCTTTTTTATTACAATACTTTTTAAAACTTTTCTAAAAGTTAGTTTGCATGTGTGTGTATTTGAGACATTTCACAGCATGTCAAAATTGCTAGAAATATTCCTAAAGGTAATTTTGTTAATATTATTTAGCATTTCCTTAAGAAATTATTCTATGAAATTTAGACCAAAGAACTACAAAAGGTAACGTTAAATATACACAAATATCTGCTAGAAGAAACATAAACAATGGTAAATTAAGTTAAAATAAATACTTATGAAAAAAATAATGTCAATCAATGTTATTCTTTTTATTAGTTGATAAGAAATTTCACGATCATTTAAAAGCTGACTTCATGCCTTTAAATATAGCAAATACACATAAAAGCAAAGATGACAGAATGTAATGTGTATGATGTATTCTAAGATTTTTCTCCTCTATTCTTAAAGTTATGGTTCTGAAATGCAGGCACAATGGCTTAAAGGGAAAAGTGGTTCCTTTTCTGGACTATATTTTGATTTCCTTTAACATTATTATTTAATGTTACACTTAAAAAATTTAGGAAAAAAATGTCATCCATATTTCTAACTACCAAGACTTTTTATTTTTTATGTATATGTATTCTTATCAAATCTGCAATGACAAGAGTTGAAAGGTGTCTGGATAATGAAAATTAAATGAAGCCAGGTCATAGGATCTCCCTTTCCCAATCCCTAAAATAAATGGACAAAAAAGGTTAAATAAAAATTTAAAAAAAGAACAAAAACAAAACAAACAAACAAAAACTAGCCACTCTTCCAGAGACTTAAGACAGGGAAATCTCCCGGTGCGATCACTCGTTTGACCCCAGCCCCACTCACACCCTTCTCTGTGCTGCCCCAGGACACTGGCCTGCATGGACTCCACCAATGGGGCTCCTATGCCCTCTGATTTCCTGTTGCATTTGGCCAACAAGGTGCCTAGAGTGAGGTGGAGGGCAGAAAGAAGGTAGTGCGATCAGGGGACTTGTTCCCTGGTCCTTCCACAAGCGCACTGGCTGAGGCTCCCTGACTCCTCAATGGCTCCCCACATCCTCCAGGCCCAGAGTGCTCGCATGGAGGCCTCGAACTGCAGGTGATGGCCCTGTGCCTGGGGTCCCCTTGCACCTGCAGCACTGTAGATACCTCCTGCAAGTAAACCCTCTATTGCGTGTGTGTCCCTGTTTACTAGGGGGGGGGGGCTGACTGACTGAAACACTCCCCACTTATTGTCTGAGGCTAATATAACCTTGAAATGCAAACCAGTAAAGGCCAGTTTGAGAAAGGACAATTTGGGGCCTGTCTCACTCATAAATATTGGTACAAAAATTCTATACAAAATGCTAGAAACACACCATACACAAGAATCTAGGTGGTTATGGACATAAATGTGAACTGCTAAACTTTAAACCTTTTAGAAGTTTTAAATGACAGTACAAGAAAGTAGCTTAATGACCTTGGTTTCCTAAATCAGGCAACAAAATCGTAAATTATAAGAACAAATAAAAAATGATACGTACATTCACCCTGTAAAGATGATGGATTTCTTTTCACCAGTACAGCAGAACTCAACTGAAAAGACAAAACTGTACCCCAGAAAAAGATATTTGCAGCACATATATCCCATAATACATATGAATAAGGATAAAGCAATTCTATAGTTCGGTGGAAGACAAATAACTGAAGAGAAAAATGAGCAAGGACTTGAAGACTTCAAGGTCACAACGGAGTCTTGCCCTCTTCAGCTTTTGCTGTTAATTGCTTCCAGAGGATGCCTGCTCACAGAAAAACCTGTGTGCCTGCTCACAGAGAAAGATTGCATGGCAAAATAGAAGCAGGAGAGCGGCACTGAGGAACCTCTGCACTTTTTACTTGCTTTCAAAATGAGATCTGATGGCTATTTAAAGGGAGGAGCCTGTTCAGAAGTTGGCAGACCAAATTGAGCATCCTTGCTTTTCCAAAGTTCAAATTATGGCCACTTTGCTTTTAATACCCACTTTCATTAACAGAAATAAATTCAAAGAGGATTTCCACTTTTATGAAAAAAGGTGGAAAGCTTCAGCATTTGCTTTGCAGGAGCCATTACGGAGGCAATGAGCACCCTGAATGGCAAGAATGGCCCTGCCAAGCTCCTTCCCCACAAACTACTAATATACACAGCATCTGTCTCTGCATTTAGCTTTTGAACTGTCTGTGAGCACCTGTGTTTTATCTAAATTTATTTTGTGCATCTGTAGCAAGATGGGTCCAAAGGTATCAGAAATCTAAGAGAACTCTTAAGGGTGTTTTGCTTAGCGTAAAACTAGGTATCACTAAACATTTTAATTGTGGTGAATAAACTAAAAACATTATGCACTGAACTATCCCGTGTCCCCTATTCATATTATTTACATGCTGGGAGAAAGAATCTTGAAAGCTGCCAAGGTTACTATTGGTTCTGCTAGTGTCAAGTCATCTCTTTTAAGTGGAATCCAGTATTAGATGAAGAGAAGACTCTATTACTTGAGTGGATTGATGGGTGTACAAAGTGTGTGCATTTATATCATTCTTGCTTTTATTACATTAGTGTCATTTTAGGTTTTATGTATTGTTTGGTGTGGTTTGGTCAGTTATTTTGTGGTCTGGAAATGCTCCCAAATTTCTTGATATAGTAAATGAATGGTAATTACTTCTTTGCTTTAGTAATTTCACTTATGAAAGGTTTCGTGGTAACGCTTTACTTTCGGATAGTGGGGAAACCTGTATTATGTTATGGAAAATACCTGTGGAAAGGAGATCAAAGGCTGCGTGAGAGAGATGGCCTGCTGACAAACACCTCCACCCTCAGCGTCCTTATCCAGCTTCAATCCCCAAATGGGAGTCCTGCACAGACATTGAGACTGTTCGATCTCCTGTGACATCTGAGTTCCCAACCCTCATGATTTCTCCAGTTTCTCAGCCTGGAAAGAGAAAATGTACACTGGGCCTTTTGGGGCTGTGCCAGTATAAGCCATCTGTAGCCCCACCTCATCACTGTTGACATTCTGTGTCTGCTGCTGGCCTGCTCCCAGGGACCAGCGGGCATTTCCAGCCAAGGTCAGCCAGGTTCTTCTGCTGCAGCCCCAAGGGAGTGGGGCCAGGGGCTCAGCACTGCAGTGGGCACTGCTGCTGGTGGCCTGGGCAATGCACCCCTGCACCTCCCTTGGGAGAGCGCTCAGGCAGGTTACTAGACTGCGGAATGCTCCTTGATGGCCGGCTGTGAAGGGTTTCTGGAGGCAAAGTAGGTCTTAGACAAATTTGCTCCCTTCCTAGGTTATATCTGTCAGCAACCAGTTCAGAGCAGGACTGTTTAGGGGACAAAGAAGAGCTGACCAAAGAACGGTACACACAAAAGAAAAACAATGGAGGGTGGAAAGAACCCAGCTGGGATCAGTCATGTTGTTTACGAGGGCTCATTTATTCTCCAGAGTGAGCAGAAATGCACAAACACAGATGTAGGCTCAAGAGGGTCATGCCCTGACCCTTCTCTCAGTCCCTATGTGATGCTGTTAATAGCACTGGGATAGAAAAAGGGAAGTTCACAGGAAATAGCATGAAATCCCAGGACACTTGTACCTGCTTCACCTCCCTGGTTGCTGGGGGAGGCTCCCCTTCTTACAGAAATAGCTGATACCATTATGCCCTGTGTACCAGGCACTGTCCTGAGCACGTTTGTACTTTTTATAATTTAATCACAATCTTTGGAGGTCTTTACTATTATATTGATTTTACAGATAAGGAAACTGAGACTCAGACAATGAAGCAACTGCTGAGTCACAGTGGAGAGGATGCCCCAAATCTGCCCCTGCTGTTCACCTCCCCTGCCCCCACGGCAGCCCCAGGTCCCACCGCAAAACCAGGACTCACCAGCCTGGATGTCTGAGCTCAGCCCGCATGGGCAGAGGCTGCTCTACCCAGTTACCTATCCCAGAACTTGCCCGGCATCCACGGACATGGATTTTTACCTGGTGGGTGACCTCCAGGTCTCTTCCCACTTTGGGAGAAAGGTCACCCCACTTCAGGTTTCCAAGTGTAGCATGACAAACAGTGGTTTTGACCAGAGTGACGGGTGATCTGTGCAGGTCTGACAGAGCTGGGGTCAAGGAGGAGCCTGAGAAGTTCATCTGGGGTGGGGGAGGGGCCGCAATGACAAGGTAGCAGGAAGCAGTGGATGAAAAGCCACAGCCAGAAACTCCTGGTCTTCAGCACCTTCCTACCTGTAGTGGTAGGACACATCCTTTGTCTCCTGCTTATTTTCCCCTGGAAGCAGCCTGACTGTCTGACAATAGGCAAAACCAGGAAGGTGGGCACCTCACCCACACACCACACAGACAAGGGCTGACCTGAGACAAATCCTAGCCACTTGCCACTGTGACTGGTCCAGCAGTGTCCCTGTTACCAGGTTCCACCTGTGAATCAGGCCAGGTTTGTGGAGGTTCTTGGGAAAGATGCTTCCTCTTTCCTAAGAAACAAACCACCAGCAAGGCTGACTATTTTGTCTATACCAGGGGTGTCTAACCTTTTGGCTTCCCTGGGCCACACTGGAAGAAGAATTATTTTAGGCCACACATAAAATACACTAACACTGGGGAAGCCGGGATGGTTCAGTGGGTTAAGCACTCACTTTGCAGCCCCGGGGACCGAGGATTGAGTCCTGGCCCTGGCCCATGCAGACCCATATGCTGAACTGGGAGCTCCCCCAGTTCAGTTCTCACCGGGGCGAGACTCCGGCCCAGTTCCTGCCCTGTGCAGCCCCACCCACCTGTGGAATGAAACTATGTGGAAAACCCGATGATGTGCAACTATGGAGACTGTTCTGGGCCCTCCCCCTTCTCTCTGTCTCGGTCTCTGTATCACTCTCTCTCTCTCTCTCTCTCTCTCTCTCTCTCTCTGTCAAAACAATGGTAAAAAAAAATACACTAACACTAATGAGAACTAATGAGCTAAAAAATAGTGGTAAGAAAATCTCCTAATGTTTTGAGTAAGTTTACTAATGTGTGTTGAGCCACGTTCAAAGCCTTCCTGGGTCACACTCAGCCTGTGGGCTACAGGTGGAACAAGCTTGCTCTAGATGGTATGGCTGCAGATGAGAAGTGGCCTGGGCACAGGCAGGTGGCAGGGGCCACAGTGCAGGCCTCAGTCTTCTCAGACTTGCCTCTGAAGGATTCTGCCAAGGGCAGTGTGCTCATTCAGTGCCCCAGGTACCAGACATGAAAGGGAGCACAGTGGCAGCAGGAAGAAGACTCCAGGCCAAGTGTCTGTACCATAGGAAACACTATGCTTATTTCTACACACTGTCCACCTGTCCACTTGTCTATCCTTCCACCCATTTGTTCATCCGTCCATCCATCCATCCAAACTTCTTTATGAGGTATAATTGCCACACGAGAGCTGTCCAGTAAAAATGCAGCCATAAATGCCTCTATTTTTCATATTACATACCTGAATACATTTTGGACAGCCCCACTATAATAAACTGCACATATTTAAAGTGCACAATTTGATGAATTTTGACAAATGTATCACCATGAAATAATCACTACACTCTATATAATGAATGTATCTGTCACCCAAATTTCTCTCTGCTACTCCTTGCTGGGAGCAGTTCCACCCCTGCTGCTTGACACAGTCACTTCAGGGCAAAAACACCTGCACTGCATGTGTTCAGCTGGATTGGGTCCATATGACATATCTCTCTTTCTGTGTATATTTCCATTTTACCCTCTATGTTCTTAAGAAGGGTGCCTCTCAAGATTTGGGAATGACTTTGGGAAATTATTCTGGGGGACTGAGTGAGACTGGAAAGGATAAAAGTATTTGGAAAAATGTTAATACGACCATGAGGCCTCGCTCCACGGGGGAAGGATTAAGATGAAAATTACTTATACAGAAACTCCCTTAAGAAATATCATTGTAGGAGACATTTATATTACTGGGAAACTATGAGAACCACCTAAAGAAAGAAACATCAAAGAATATAGGTTTTTTCAGACTACTCCCTGGCCTAAGGTCAAGAGGGCAATTCAGAGACAGTTCAGACCTTACCATTGCAGGTGGTGCAGTCGGGTGTCTTACCATAGGGACAGCTATGAGAAATATAAATCTTGAGAGTAAGAAAGGCGCTAGACAGGCAGACAACTACAGGGTTAAAATATAGACATAGTGGCTACCTGCCCTCTGCTTGAACCTTGCTTGAGTTTAAGAACTATAAGATTTATGATTATATAGTGAAACAATAATAGTACAGGACACAGAACTTTGTAGAGAATGATTAACAGAATTCTAGAAAATAATAATAGACTAACTTTTAGTTAGGACATAAGGTAATAGAATAAGTTTAAGACAATATGTTAAGGAAGTTGGCAATAGAAATTAGAAACTAAAAAAATAGATCATAGTCAAAACCAGGATATTGAAATGTAACTGTAAATGAAGGGGCTTATGACGGAATCAGGATATTAAATTGTAACCACAAACAAAGGGGCCTATGTAATCTTGGGGTATAAATACAGTGTAAAAAAGAAAAATAAAGGAGATTGGATTATTGATCATACAAGCTGCATAAGGAGCTGCCTCTGTTTTCTTCCTCCCCCGCGCCGACGCCGTCCACACCTTTGGGGACCCCTGGACCTGCTGGAGCTGGACCCCCGCAATTCCTCCTTCCTATTGCTCCTTATTTGTACACAGGCCCTACATTCCTGTAATTTCATACTTTGACCAGAGTCCCTATTCGTCCCTTCTTTTATTGAAAGGCATAGGGCTCCTATTTTACATGTTTCTCATGAATATAACCAGCTTGCCTAATTTACCCTTATCCCCTGGAAATAATTAGGCTTCCTATTTTCTCCTTAGCCCACGGCTGTAACGAGGCAACATATTTTCCTCTCACTTCATAGAGATAAATAGGTCCTCCATTTTTGCCCCAGGCAGTAGATAGAGCCAGGGGCCCTAGTTCCCTGTTATTGCATGGATATAACTACGTGCCTTTCCCACGAAAATGGCCAGAGATCCTACTTTCCCCTAATTCCATGGAAATGACCAAGCTCCCTGTTTTTCCTATTAAATGGATATAATTAAGCCCCCTATTTCTTCCTTATTTCATGGATTATCCAGGCCATATGTTTTCCTCTATTTCATAGACATATTCATGTCTGCAATTCTTTTCTTATTCCTGGACATCTAGGACTTCTATTTCCCCTTTATTCCATGGAAACAATCAGACCTCAGACTTTTCTCTAGTCTATGGATATTATTATGCTTACTATTTTCCTCTCCATGCATGGACACAGCCAGCCTCCATTTCCCCTCCTTCATGTACATAACCGGGCCTTTTCTCCTGTTTCATGGTCATGGCCAGGTTCCCCATGTCCCTTATTGTGTAAACTTAGCCACAGTCTCTGTGTTTCTCCTCTCACAGACATGATGCGGTCTCCTCTTTTCCCTTTATTCTATAGGCATGCCCAGGACACTCTGCTTTTCCCCTTATTCTGTGGACATACCCAAGTCTCCTACTTTCTCCTTGTCATCTGGACACTGGTACTCTATTTTCGCCTCATTGCATGAAAATAATAGACCTATTATTTTCCTTTTCCATTGATTTCAGCAGGCTCCGTATTTTTTTCTTAATTCATGGGCATAGGCAAGCCCCTTATTTTTGCCATATTCCATGGACATGATGGGCTCTCTAGATCCCCTTATTTAATAGACATTAAATTGCTGGCTTTCATTCCAGTTTATTCTATGAGTATAACCAGGCCAGTGATTTTCCCTTTATTCCATGACCTTCACCAAGCTCCCTGTTCCCCCTTATACCATGGACATTACTAGAATCTTATTTTCTCCTCATTCCATGGACATGACCCTTCCCCTATTTTCCACTTAACATATGGATGTGACCCACACCACTATTGCCCGCTTAGTCTATGGGAATAATCTGTCTTCCTATAGTTTTTCCTTGAATTAATATAGAATTTATTATGCTGCTCCCATTTTTTAGTTACTCTGCAGACATAACCAGGTCTTGCATTTCCTCTTATTCCAGAGACAAAGCCAGGACTTCTATTTTCCCCTTATTCCATGAACGTGCCCCTATATTATCCTTACCCCTGGATGTTCCCAGAGCCCTATTTTTCCCTTTTTCCACAAACATGACCGGGACACCTATTTTCTCCTTACGCAGAGAATTGACGGGACCTCCTATCCCCCCACATCTTTGCTTGGATGTGTTCATATTCCTTTTTTCCTTTTCCAAAGACATGACCAGGGTCCCTGTTCTCCATTTTTCATTGAAAATAACCAGTTCTCCTATTTTTTTTTCTTTCCCAAGGATATTACATTTCTCCCTTGCTTTCATCCTATTTTATGAATATAACTAGGTCTCCTGTTTTCTTCATTACATGGACTAGACCCTTATCCAGGTTTCCTCCTTATTCCCAGTCAGCCCTCCAATTTTCTCCGATTTCCCTCTAATCCATGATGTGATAGGCTGAATAATGGGCCTCTAGAAGACATCCACATCCTACCTCCTGCAATTTGTAAACATTGCCTTATGTGGCAAAGAAAGACTTTGCAGGTGTGATTAAGTTCAAGATCTTGAGATGGGAAGATCACCCTGGAGTCTCCAGGTGGGCACTAAGTGCCATCCATGTAGCTTTAAAAGTAGGAGGCAGAGGATGGTTTGCTGCTGATAGGAGAGGAGGAGGCCATGCGATTACAGAAACAGAGGTTGGAATGATGTGGTACAAGCCCAGGAATGCCACCAGCCAGTGGAAGCTGGAAGAGGCAAAGACCTGATTCTCCCTTAGAGTCTCTGGCGAGAGTATAGTCCGGCTTGGTCCAGTGAAAATGACTTTGGATATCTGGCTTCTACAACTGTGAGAAAATAAAGTTCTGTTATTTTAAGCCATTGAGTTTGTGGTACTTTGTTATAGGAATCATAGGAAATCAATACACACAGACATACCATGCTACCTATTTTCTTCTTATTCCGAACTTATTTGGATGTAAAATTTTTACAGATCTAATTAAATTAAGAGTCTGGGATGCCAGAGTAACTCAGCAGGTTGAGCTCTTGCCTTACAACTGCAAAGTCTGGGAATCAAATCTCGGCCCCAGCCCAGGCATAAACCCACATGCTGAACTGCGGTGCAACTGGTAACCACCAGGATGGTGGCTAAGGTTCTCACCTCCCATGTGGGAGGCCCTCAGTTCAGTTCTACCCTGTGTAGCCCCATATCCCTGTGTGGAATGAAATTATGTTGCAACTAATGATGTACAACTATGGAGACTGTTCTGGGCCCTCCCCGCTTCTCTCTGTCTCTTTGATTGTCTCTCTCTTACCTTCCATCAAATAATAAAAATAAATTGTGGGGATGCCAGGATGGCTTGTGGGCTGAGTGCTCACCTTGCATCCCCAGGGTCAGAGGATTGAGTCCTGGCCCTAACCCGTGAGGACTCATATGCTGGACTGGAATGTGGCTCCCAGGTCGGTTCTTGCCTGGGCGGGCTTACTGTGTGGGCAGCCCCCAGGTGGGCCCCCAGGTGGGCCCCCAGCTCAAAGGGTGAGTTTCCCATGTGGAAGGCCCCCAACCTGGTTCCCACCCTGCACGGCCCTGTGCCCACCTCTATTTGGAATGAAACTATGTCAAGAGCTGATGGTGTGCAGCTGTGGAGGCTTCTCTGGGCCTTCCCCCTTCTCTCTGTCTTTGTCTCTGTCTCTGTCAAAAACAATAAAATAAATCTTTAAAAAAATAAATCAAAAAAAAAAAAAAGAATCTTGGGATGAGATCATATTGGATTTAGGGTAGGTCTTAAATCCAAGACTCATATTCTTAACAGGGAAAGGATAGAGAGATTCAAGACAAACAGACATGGGGATAGGGAGGGAAAGCCATAGGAAGAAGGGGGCAGTGATTAAAATTAATGCTGCACAAGCCAAAGAATGCCAGGAATGCATAATTGGCCCCATTTTGGGGCTATATTGTAAGAATATAACTGGTGTCTATAATTTCTTCTTATTCCATAGATATTACCAGGAACCCATTATTTGCTTACTTTATGGACATAGCTCATATTTCCTAAGCTGCTATATTTTTTTAAATGCATTTTTTATGTATGTACATGGGTTTTCCTTTTTTAAGTAATTATTTTATTTTTCAATCACTATTGACATACAATATTACATTAGTTTCAGGTGTACCATATAGTGATAGACATTTATATAACTTACTAAGTGATCACCGTGATAAATGTAGTACCCACCTGAAGCCATACATAGTTATTAAAATATTATTGACTATATTCCTTATGCATTACTTTACATTCCCATGACTATTTCGTAACTACCAATTTGTACTTCTTAATTCTTTCACCTTTTTCACTCATCCCCAACTCCTTCCCAACTTGTCAATCACAAAAATGTTCTCTGTATCTATGTTTGTTTCTGTTTTGTTGGCTTATTTTATTCTCTAGTTCCACATACAAGTAAAATCACATTGCAATAGTCTTTCTCTGCCTGACTTACTCCACTCAACAAAATACCCTCCAGTTCCATTCATGCTGACATAAATTGCAAGAATCCATTTCCTTCCATGGCTGAGCAATATTCCATGTATATGTGTATTACCTCCTCTTTATCCATTCATGCACTGATAGATAGATGACCAGGCTGACTCCACATCTTGGCCATTGGAAACAATGTTGCAATGAACACATGGATTCACATGCCCCATCAATGTAACATTTTTAGTTTCTTTGGATAAATATCCAGAAGTGGGATTACTATAATATGTCCTTCTTTGTCTCTCTCTCCTTTTTTTAAAAGATTTATTTTATTTGAGAGAATGTAAAGAGAGAGAGAGAGAGAGAGAGAGAGAGAGAGAGAGAGAGAGAAGTGGGGAGGGCCCAGAGCAGTCTCCATAGTTGTACATCGTTAGTTGTGACAAGATTACATTCCACACAGGTGGATGTAAGGCAGTGCAGAGTGGAACTAAACTGGGGGCCTCCTGCATGGGAGGAGAGAAACTTCATGGTGGGACTCTGCTGTTTCCAATTCCGTGCATAGTTCGACATGTGGGCTTGCATGGGCTGGAGTGGGGGGGATTTGATCCCTGGACCTTGTGGTTGCAAGGCTGAGTTATTCCAGTATCTCCCTTTGTCTCTTCTTATAGCCTTTGTTCCAAAGTCCACTTGGTCTGGTGTAAGTATTGCTACCCTAAGTTTTTTCTTTGTTTCCATTTTCATAAAATATCTTTTTTTTTAATCTCTTTACTGTCAGTCTATATGTGTCTTTTAATCTGAAGTGAGTCTCTTGTAGGCAGCATATATCAGCATCCTGTTTTCTTATCCACTCAGCGCTCCTATGTCTTTTGATAGAAGCATTTAATCCATGTCATTTAAAGTAATTGTTGAGGAGATCTAAGATGGCAAAGTAGATAAACAATGTACCTGCTTCCTTATGTGAACACACTAAAATTACAACTAAATTATAGAACCATCAACCTGGAGAACAATGTAAAATCTAGCTGAGCAGAAGTTTTATAACAAATGATATAAAGAAGAAGCCACATTGAGACTGTAGGAGAGCTAGAGATGAGATAAGAGCTGGCCCCACACACTGGTAGAGAATCAGAAGGAATATTTCTGCCACGGAGATTGAGTCCTCCTGGAGGAGCACAGCACTTCGGTCCCACACAAGGTTTTCCATCTTGGAATACTGGTACCAGGAAGAGAAACCCCCACATCTGGCTGCAACAAACAGTGGGGACTCTGACCATCTGGGTGGAATAGAAGACTGTGAGAAACCCAGATGTCCTCTGAAAGGGCCCATGCAGAGACTCACTCACTTGCAAGCATTCACCTTGAGTTCTGACAGAGAGACAGTGACTTGGGGGGTGTCAGAGGCATACCACCATATGACAATGAACAATAAAGTATGTGGCTTTGGGGTGAGGGCTGGAGGGCAGTCACCATTTCCTTTGTGTTGGGTCCTCCTCTCATGCATCCAATAGGCAGGCTTCATCTTTCCTGTGTTGCACCCTCTCTACACACAGCCAAATCTGAATCTGAATTGGTCTGGTTGGCTGTGCTGCTCCACTTGCTGACTCATTGGGACCCTGCCCTACCCAACTCCCCTAATTCTGGCTGCATTTTTTGGTGAGTAGATAGCCCCATCCACATTGCTCTCTTTCTTGAAAAACTACTGGAGTCCATGGGCCCCTGGCAGGCAGCGACTGGCCTCAGTGTACTCTGAGACTCTTCCTGAGTAGCTCCAGGTTCAACACTGGCACAAAACCAGAATATACACTAATCTGGTGAACACAACTCTTCCCACTCTAGTGATTCCTGGGATCCTGCCTCACCCAGCATGCATACTAAAGGAGGCTTGATTAGTGGCTCAATCTCAAGGGAGCAGGCCTCAGGGAGTCCTGGCTTTTTGAAGAGCTATCCCAGGCCCAGTACTGGTGGCACTCATCCTCGGTTCACAGTGTGGCTTCTCCCATGTGCCTCCAGGGTTAACACAAGCAGTGAACAACTATGGATCCCTTTGTAGCTCTTACCATATATTGTTCAGCTGGTCAAACACAATGAATGGCCTGGGCCATCACTGGGCTCTTAGCAAGAG
>PVKE010025116.1:0-23290 GCA_004027555.1 Craseonycteris thonglongyai
AAAAAAAAAAAAAAAAGGGGGGGGAACTATTTTCTCAAAAGAAAAACAATGAAAGTTTCTGGAAAATTACCTTTCCAGAAGAAAGGTGAACTCAGCTCATTATTCCTGGCTTCATGTATATTCATACGAGGGCTGTCCATAAAAATTCCCAGCCATTATCAATATAACAAGAATGGTTACATGGCTGGATCCTTTCCGGACAGCTCTTGTATATATAAAGACTATTTAGAATAATTTCTTGTACTGCATATAATTAAGCAGGGCTGTGTCTTGGTCTGTAATCACTAGAGACTCTCTTCTGGGAAATCACTCTTACTGAACCACACAGTTGGTTCTACAGCCTGATGCTTTCAAGGAATACACCTTTCCTGGGTAAATTAGTTTTCTCAGACAGACAAGAAATGCTCATTAAAGGAGGAGAGGCGCCTCTTCCAATAAGTCCTTCCTTTTCGTTTAAACCGTATCTGTCCCTCGACTCTTCCCACCCCTATAATTCCTCATCAGGACCAATTCCTAGTGCAAAATCTCCACAAGGCCTCTTGAAAATGCAAGAAAATCTGCTTTTCTTTTTATCTCTGTCTCTCTCTTGACCTGTCATGTTCTTTATTTACTATCTGACACTGTGCTCCCTCGATCATAAGGTTACCTACTTGCAGACCCTCCCAGGTACCCAGGGCTCTGGATTTCCACCCACCCTGTCCCTGTGTCCAGGCCTCTGCCTACCCCAATGGCTGTGGGCTGACAACCCGTGGAAGGTAGGAGGCAATGGGGGTGATGACCAAGCTCCTCCCAACCCCATGCTCCCTCATCCCCTCAGATTTCACTTACAAAACACGAATTCAAAGCTATAATTACTAAGGATTTCAAGAGGTGACCATAGAGCATCCAGGCCCAAGCACAGGGCTCCTTCCGAGCCTGGGGCTATAGAGGAGGTGCTCACCCTTTACCTCCTTGATATGGTCTCTAGGACCCAGCTCGGTGGTGAGCGCAGGGCAGGCAGTTCAGATACGCTTGCTGAAAGCCGTTCTTAAACTTGAAGTTGCTCCTCCAGTCAGTGAGGTGGAGGAGCATTTTTCCATAAGACTGTCTCCTGCAGATCTTCCTGTCACTTATCTGCTAGGTCCCACCATTGGGGATGTCAGGGATCTGTCTGGTCAAGACATTCACCCTAGGGGATGTCAGGATGGCTCAGCGGGCTGAGCATTCGTCTTGCAACCTTAGGGTCCAAAGTTCAAATCCTGGTCCCGGTCCATGTGGACCCTTATGCTGAACTGGGGTGTGCCCCTAGTTTAGTTCTCACTAGAGTGAGCCTCCGATGTGGGAGGCCCCAGACTGGTTCCTGCCCTGTGCAGCCCTGCACCCACCTGTGGAATGAAACTATGTGGAAAACTAACGATGTGTAACTATGGAGACTGCTCTGGGCCCTGTGTGTGTGTGTGTGTCTCTCTCTCTCTTTCTCTCTGTCAAAAATAAAAAGAAACTTTTTTTTTTTTCTAAAGACATTTATCTGCAATTTACACCATGACTCTGACTTCAGAAAGTGCCATGCCTTCTTCACCTCTGGAGATGGGAAACTCTCCTATTATGAACGAACTCCATCAAAGGCCACTGGGCAGCGCTGAGGGATGGGAGAGGGGCGGGGGGGTGGTATCCAGCACTGAATTTATCTCCGTCCCCACTTTTAAGAAGACTTATGTGCTTTCCCTTTTGAGACACAAGTATATTTGCTTTGTTCATTTAAGTCTTGATTTTTATTAATTTCCTTTCTCTATTTCTTGTTCACATGTGTCTACATCAACGTTTTCTAACCTCGGATATAAACATAAAATCCCCACTCCATAGTTCAATGATAAATGTTTATAGATGTGGGTTTTGAAATAACATCACTTTTATCATTGAAGCTATTTACAAAATGTGGAAAGTTTAGAACAGAAGAAAATGAACCATCACCAGCATCGCCAGCTTACAATCCAGAGATACTTACTTAGCATTTTAGAATATGTACTTAAGGTCTTTATACATTCATGTCTATGGCGCCCATATTATTAAGATACTATAAATATTTCCTTTGTGATATGTTTTTATCTACTCAATAATATCCTATGAGTGTTTGCCATGTTATTAATTATTAATCTAAAGACATTTTTTTAACTTTTGGGTGCATAAGAATCACCAGGGAGCATGTTTGAAATAAAGATCCTAAGATCTGTCACCCATAGAGTCTAACTCATCAGTCTGAGATGCGGACTCCAGATCTGCGTTTTGGAAAGAATCCTAGGTAATTCTCATCACTTGCTCTAACAAGCACAACCTACAACATAATTTTTAATTGCTGCACTGTGTTCCATTATGTTGATGTGCCAGAATGCATTAAACCAACTCTATTTTGTTCATTTAACTCTAGTTTCCAAAATTTCATTTGCATGATTAATTACTCAATGAATAACTCACTACATAAATCTTCCTGAGCATCTCTGAGCATTTCCTCAGGAAAATTTTGCAAAGTGAAATCACCGAGTCAGTGAGAATAGAAGCCTGAGCAAAGTAGATGGTATTTTGGGTGGAAAAGCAACTTTGTAAGCTGTGAAGTGCTAAACTAATATACAGTATGTAAGAGCTGCCATTTTGTGAGGGACTTTCATGTTTGAGGACAGTGGCTCTGCAAATGTATTGTGCATGAGGATCACCTAGAAGGCTTGTCAAACACAGATTGCTGCTGCCTCCTCCCTATCTCCCTCTGATTCACGGGCTGGGTTGAGGCTGGGAATTTGCATTTCTGACAAGTTCTCAGATGATGCTCATCCTGCTGGTCTGGGACCACACTTTGAGAACCACTGCACTAGACACTATCCTAGGTGTATTACATAAGTTATTTAAATGTCACCACCGTCTTTTATAATAAAGGACGGAGACTCAGAGAGGGTCCTAGGTCCTAAAGTTAATGATGGCAGAGCTGGAACTGGATTCCAAGTTAGATCAGTCAAAGGCTGGTGCTTTCTCCACAGACAGCTTGGTGTCTTATTTCACTTCACTACTCACGAATAAAATATTTTGGATGTCTTCATCACAAGCACTGGTTTGACTGTAAACCACCCTTCCTTCTAATTTATTAGGGGCACATGAGGGAGGAGAGTGGTGTGGAAATGTTTGGCTGAGAATGTCTTCAGGGGAAACTGGTTTGATGAGTGTGATGTTCTACTGTTTGAGAAAATCTGCAGGGTTGCTTCCCCAGTGGCTTCACTGACATGTGGGCATCAAGAGAATCATCTCTTATCAGTTACTACAACCATGAAATTGCCTTTCCTTGGAACAGCTCTATCTTCTCTAAAAACCACCTCCAGGCTTCCCCACACCATGGCCTAAATAACCTGTTTGTTGAAGCAACTCAGAAAATAAATCACATCAGTGCAAAACACAAAGAACTCCTGCCAAACCAGTTGGCCAATAATACCCAGAAGAGCAAACACCCTCAGGATTAACAAAACGTGTAGCCAGGGTGGCTTCTCCTAGGCTCAGTTTAGGAGAGGTGCATATTTCCTAACCTACACCCAGAATTAAGTGAATCACAGGCATTTCACAACTAAAGAAATTCTAAGACCTAATTATGCAAATCCTTACCTGTTCATTATTGTGAGCTCTTTTCACTCTGCTGCCTTTCTGTGTGTTGATGATTGTGTGTGTAGATTTTTATTTGTTGCACGCCATTCAGTCTTTATTTATTCATCCTGTGAGCTAATAACTCTGCTAGACACTCTACAAGGAGAAATGGAAGGTTGTCTGTTTAAAACCCATTTTGCATGGTTTCTAGTGTAGCGCCTTTGGACGTAGACACCCGAGAACAGTCTATTCTTACTGTTCAATTACATAATGCAAAATGCATTACTTCCATCTATGATAAAAATGAATTCAGTCTGGATGATCTCTCATGTAAGACAAGGCAATTCATTCCAACAGCGATTTTGTCCAGAGGTTAGAAGGAACCTTGAACAGCTAGCTTTATCATTTTCAATAACTCTAACTGGATAAGAAAAGTTCTTAAGCAAAGCTGTGGGATGTCTATGAAAGTGAGTGTTCATAAGCTGAGTTGCTTCAGGTATTAGAACTAGTATCAATTGTTGACTGTTTGGGTGGTAGAAGGATTATAACCATTAGAATTGTCTGACAAAAGAACAATGTCCCATGACATACAAATCCTCTAGAGCTCAAAGAACTAACATTCAGACTGGATTGCTGCCTGTCAGGAATGCTGCCAAAGGCATGTCTACACTAGGTTCAAAATTTGATTCATTGACTCAACATTCATCGTGTATTTAGTGTTTTTCCCTCTAGAACTTTCTCCAAACCCAGCAAATTAAGAATTATACATTTGTGAAACTGTTTAAAACATGAGTGTGCAGCCAGACCTTATTAACTGAAGTTCACTTATGCCCAGAAGCACTTTGAAAATTCATTTTAGAAAACATGAAGAAATTACCTAAAACAAGCCCATACTGATGATTTAATATCAGGAGGGATATTTACCAAGACATATCACCATTTTAATATAAATTTAACTTACCATAAGTTTAACAATGGTGATTCAAATTTATAGTGATTGCATTTAAAATTCTTTCATCAGATAAGACCTCATTATTATTCTATTAAGATGTATTAATATATTTCAGAAATATTTTCAGTAATAAAGAGTAAAGCAAGAGAAGTTTTATATTCATCACTTATATAGCCAGAAAATTTCATTTAATTAGCCAGTGTATTCCAGTTACTGATTATATATAGATAACTCCACACACAAATTAGTAACCATAATATGAATACCAAGTATTGCTGTCAAAATGAATATGATATGTCAGAAAACAGAGACCTAAAATTTCCAGATCCTAGTGTTAAATACTTATTATGTTTTTAAGCTTCACTTCTCAGCACATATGTATAAGTAGGAGTGAGTCAAATTTCTTTAGGAATGTCACAATTACACTTCCAGAAGGCAGTGACACACGGACTTGTGTGTCTGGGCTCAGAATCACTGGGCTTACTCCGAGTTCACCTCTTGCACACCCTTGGGAAAATCATTTCTTTCAGAGTTCTTTGGAAAATTAGCAGGAAAAGCACCAAGGTTATAGCAATCTGAAGATTCAGGAGCATAAACGTACAACATGCTTTTCACAGAGCCTGGCACTGAGCAGGCATCATACAAGTCTTAGTAGTCTTAGTTATGATTAGTATATGTAATTCTTCCTATTATGAACTTCTGTATTTTTTTACAATTGCGATAAAATATACATATCATAAAATTTACCATTTTTAGCTGTCCTTTTAGATGTAAACTCTAACCATTTGTAGTGAAGATCTGCATATTCACACTATAAATCTGCCTTAGAACTAAATATTGAAAAAAAAATTAAGTCTAATAAAAACATTTGTTATGAAGACAGAACACAAGCACTCTGCAGCTTCATAATTTTTAAATGACGTATATGGAAGCTTAAAATAGCTTCTTCAAAAGGCTCAACAATATTTCAAACACTGAGAATTTATTGAAAACACTTTCAGTAGCATTTAGCATTGGTAGCCTCTCAATAAATGGCAACAATAAATAGCTGATAATTATCTGGTAATAATAATTATTCTTAACAAACACTGGATCATGGCTTCCCAAATTTCAAACTTTTAATGTTGACATAGGCATTTTCCATTATGCATTTACATGGTGTACACAAGAGCTGTCCGGAAAGTATCCAGCCATTTAACCATTCTTGTTATATTGACAATGGCTGGACTTTTTCTGAACAGCCCTTATATTACCTTCTATGCCTCAAGTCTATTATTAATTGTTCCCTTGAAATTTTTTATTCCCAAGTTTCAAATATCTTGTCAGTTTTCCCACAGAACTGTTTCTCACAAACAATGAGGTAGTTTTTGTTATCCAGCTTCAGGCCTTTGCCTGATCTAAGGTAGGGCTGGGCATACATTTCTTTTGGAACATGGTCTAGAGCTGGTGGTAGAGAAATAATATTTTTAAAGAAAATGTTCACTGAGCACTTAGTAATGAGCAAAGCCATGACTGCAGGAATATCTCAGAGGGGGAAGCCGGGATGGCTTAGTGGGTTAAGCGCTCACTTTGCAGCCCCGGGGACTGAGGATCAAATCCTGGCCCCGGCCCGTGTGGACCCATATGCTGAACTGGGGAATGCCCCCAGTTTGGTTCTCACCGGGGTGAGACCCCGGCCCAGTTCCTGCCCTGTGCAGCCCCGCGCCCACCTGTGGAATGAAACTATGTGGAAAAACCAATGATGTGCAACTATGGAGCCTGTTCTGGGCCTTCCCCCTTCTCTCTGTCTCTGTATCTCTCTCTCTCTCTCTCTCTCTCTCTCTCTCTCTGGCAAAAAAAATAAAAATAAATCTTCAAAAAAAAAACCCAGAATATCTCAGGATGTCTGCCATATTTGCTGGAAGCCAAGCCCTGGGGGACATAGTCTTTTGGGAGGCCTAGGATCTCAAATCCTCAGACTAGAAACCAGAGCACTGAAAGACAGTTTCCTCTGCAGCCTACAACGAGGCTTCTACCTCTCAGGAAAGTGAGAAGCAGGGGTGTACAGAATACTTTATTGATAATTTTTCTGGCGACAGTGACAGCTGGAGCTTCTGGCAGCAAGGGCGAGGCTTCCGGTGTCCAATGTCAGCCTGGACTTGAGCTGTCTGGGCCCAGTGGCCATGGCCAAGGAGTTGTTTCTGGAGCAGCATGTGCTTGTGTAGGCTCTGCTCCAGGTGACGCCTCCCAGCCGGGCCCCCTGGCTCTCCTGCGGAAGCTTTGAGTGCTCTTCAACTGTTTTGCTGTTTGGATGGGTCAAAAGAGTTTTGTTATTTATAAATGAGTGCCCCCAAATCCCAATTTTTCCAAACCCCAAACTCCTGTTACTTCCTCATTTCATTGGTCCTGACAGTTGCTCAGGCCCCAGATCATGGCATGGTCCTTGACCTTGTGCTTTCTGCCAAATTCTCTCCGCAGCGACATAATTCGTCTTTCTACCTATGCTCTGAGCCCCTGTGGCTTCGTGTTAACGTAGCTACTAGAATGATCTTTCAAAAAGTAAATCAGACTACGTCACTCATCTTCTTAGCATCCTAAGGAAATGGCCTCCATGTCATTGAGTGAAGTCAAATCCTATGGTGGCCTACAGGAGGCCACTCCCTTGTTATCCTGACTTGGTCAAGTAGTCATTCTTTTGTTCATTTACTGCCCTCCACACACATTGGCCCAGGTCTACAATGTCCCAAGTGATCCAGCTGCCTGCTATAGCAGCTCCTTTCACACGGCCCTCTCGCTGGTCTCAGAACCCAGCCAGCGCACCGTTACCTCAGGGCCTTCTCATGGCTGTTCTCCTGCCTGGAGCCCCCTCCCTCTATGACATGCACTCCCATTTTCAAATTATTTAATTCTTTATTTCTTCAGATCACTTAGCCTAAACTCCCTGGGTTTCACTGCCCTCTCTACCCTCTCCCACTCAGCTCCTTGCCTCTCTTACTTTTATTTTTTTCCACATTTTTTACCCTCCAAAATATACTTCCTCATTTGTCTGTGGTCTGTCTCTCTCCTCATTAAAATGCAAAGACTTTGGGCAAAGATGTTGGTTTCTACTATATCCTCAGAGTCTAGAATATTCCCTAGCTCATAATAAAACCTCCAAAACTATGTATTTGTTAAATAAATAAACAAAAGAACAAATGAATGAACAAATGAATGAATGTGGTTGCATGTGGCATTCTCTACTCTCTGAGAGTTTATAAAGAGGTTATCACCAGTCACTGAAAGAACTAGTATAGAGGCAATAACCTTAATGAAAATCAGTCAGAAATTTTGAAGAAAATGATTGATTTTTATCTTTGTTATTTTAATGAAAATGAAATGTTCTATAAGATTTACTAAGGTCTTTCCGGAAGCTTTCATAAGCTTAGTCAGAAACTTCTATGTGATTTAAAGGGTATAGTATGAGATTACCTGTACAAACCAACTATGTCTCTAGTCTATCATAATACCCATTCTTTTATTTATTCCACAAATATGTCAGGACCTGCTCTGAGAAGTTGGAATAAAGTAGTTTACAACTCAAAGGTCTACTACCCCTTATTTGGGGATAGGCAATAAAGAAAGAAACATGTACATAAGAAGTGTCAGGTGGTAATAAGTGCCAAGAGGAAAATGAAAACACATGAGGGAGAGAGTAGTGTAGATGGATGGATGTGGCTTTATAGACGGGGCAGTTGAAGAATTCAGTGTTAAGGAGGTGGTATTTAAGTAGAGGCCTGAAAGCAGTATGGGAGGTAGCTTTGCAGACAGTATTCAAGTCAGTCTTGAAGACATCTCAATGAGAGGAGAGTGACATGACCCCTGGCTGCCCACAAGATGTAACCTAGGCATCTGCCATAATCTTGGAGTGTGTCTTTTAGCCCAAAATCCATGCATAGTGCTTTACTCTATAGTGTACATAATTTAAAAGTAATTTGTTAAAGCCATGAATAAGCTGTGTAACCTTGAGGTTCTTTCTACATATATCTCAAAATTGTGAGGACACATTTCATAGAGACAATCATAGGTCAAGTGCCAATCATGTACTGGAAGGAGCGGGGGCTTGGATCAAAGTCAATCCTTAGAGCGTACATTTAAAAAATTGTTGTTGTTATAGAGAAAATGAAAATGAATGGCAGAGGGAAAGGAGTATGTAGCTAGAATTTTTATTTCACCCTACTTCCAATTTTTCACATACTGGATTTTTGCCTGCAGTATTCTGGTTATGGTTTTAGTTATGTTTTCTCAAAGCCAAATTCAAGTCATACTTCAGGATAGTTGGATTCTTCTCCTGTGAACATTTGGTGGGGTGGGTAAATTTTATACCTTTTCTAGTGTTTTGTGCAGAAAATTGTGGAGAAGGTACAACTATCAAATGTCTTTATTGCTATTTTATTCATATACTAACTGCGTGACTCTAAGCCCTCTAAGTTGTTCTGTGTCTCACATATGCAACCTATGAAATGAGGTTAATATGCTATGTATCTTTTCTTAGAACTACTCTAAAAGCATAGTTTATATTCTTGGAGGAAAAAGACACATTGCACTAAAGCCTTATTAACCCCATTTCTAGGCATAATTTGTTGTCTCTGTGCTTTAGTGGGTAGTCTAAGATGATGGGAAAATGGAATATGTAGCAATGTTGTGTGCAACTTCTGGGAAGAAACATTTGAAAGAGGAGATGGCTCTTTCCTTTGGCCTTCCTTTTTCTTATCTGCTGAACATCATCAGTGTGGCTGGGGCCATCTGGTAGCATGACATGATAAACTAAGGAAGAAAGCTGCATGACTAAAGGACTCTCAGTGCAGGACATCAGTAATCATCCATGTTTTGCCTGAACTGTCTACCTCAGGTCACCCTAACTAACATACACCTGTAAGTTGAAAGTGTTTTAGAGTTTATCAAAGCACCATGTATAATTTATCTCACTTTACTTCTTCAACAATTCTATGGACTGCAAGAACCAAAATTATCAATCCAGTGACCTTTTAGGAAGGGATGTGCTCATGGTCAAATAGCTAGTAACTAGAGAATCTGTATCAAAGAGAAGTTCAGTTATCTTTGTACAACAAATCAAACGTGTAGCACACAGACACAGAAGCACAGAGTTAGACAGGCCTGACTTTATATTGTTTGTCTGTTCTTTTTCTAAATCTCATTTCATCATCTGCAAGGTCAGTAAACAATAACTCTAGGGATTAAAAATTCCAAATGAGATCAGGTTTGTGAAGTTCCCGGTTTAGAATATGGAGCTCTTACTGTGGGGAGATGCTTATTACTTTAAAGATTAATCCGATATGGGAGCAAAGCAATAGAGGGGAGAGGAGAGATTAGAAAGCCTGCTTCATCTTGAAGTTCTATGTATCTGTAAAGAATCTGAAATATTTTTATTTCTTTCTGGTGCAAAAGACCCAGATTAGTGGGCCTGGGAGTGACCAATTTTCTTGTGCTCTCTGAACAACTTAAAGGTATTTCTCCATATCTTTATCTGGGGAGAAATGTCACAGAAAAATATATTTTGCTTTCAAGCTCCTTACAAGGCTCAAGAAGATGGGAAAGCACTCATTTCAAAGCAATTTTTAAATTTCCCTTAAAGAAATAGAAGTGGAAAGTCCTAGAGAAGCATGTTGAATTTTGTTTCTCAAGTATTGTTTGAATGCATCCATCGAGTCTGTGATGTCAGGTAGGTGTTGCAGAATGGAGAGGTATGAGCCTAGAGAGAAGGTTTCTTCAGCAGGCATTTTAGTCAGAATCAATGAAGCACTAGCCATTGATTCCTCCAATAAGCTGAGCAAACACATCAGGAATGATCAGATCCAGATTCTGGGGTTAGTTAGAGCCAATCCACTACAAATGTGTCAATGGTCCAAATAATAATGTGAATCTGAATTTGTTGCAAGATGCATGGCATCTGTGAATCTGTCAGCAATAAGTATTCTTTTGTTTGTTTTCTCCTTTTCAGATTCAGCTAGATGAGAAAAATGTCATCTAAGCCCCTTGCACCTTTATGCGAAGTTATTCTGATATACACATAGACATGACCTTGTGATAAGTTGGTGTTTATTTCATTCCTATTCAGAAAAATTGGCTAGATCAAGTGGTCACACATTTCTTTGTGCTAGTATTAGGCAGTGTTGGTTTGATGCAAAGGACTCTGATCATTCAACTTAATGTCTCACTACACCTCTCACCACGACATAGCAGAAGAACCCAGCCCAAACCAACAGCTGCTGTAATAACTCCACTCTTCCTGCTCTTCTGACATTTCCAAGGTGGAATTTGATAACAACCAGAAGTATAGAATTGTGGGGGAAATGATGATATGCAGAGATCAGGAGACACTAAGAGACAAAAATAACAGGACGGTGAGGCAGTCTGCATTACACACATGTCCTTATCGGGCTGTGAGAAGTAGGTTAAGGATTCTGCTGGAAAATACCTCCTCACTCTCAGAATGGAAAAGACACTTTCTGACCCAGTCATGTCAGGATACTTCACAGCTCACTCTCCAACCGATGTGATTCCTCTGAAGTGCTTAACATTTCAGGTCAACACACATTTAAGGGCAAGAAATTTTCTGAGAAAATAAAATGAGGAATTCTAAGTGTATGTATACTTACTTATGCACCATTTGGAGGATGTTTTGTATACAAGTCATATATATATTCTCCTACAATTCCACTTCAATCGTATCTGAGCTGTCACTCAAAGTTCTGTATACTATAATTAGTTTTTCACTTTATTTAAAAATACTGGGGAAGCTGGGATGGTTCAGTGGGTTAGGCACTCGCTTTGAAGCCCCGGGGACCAAGGATCGAATCCCGGCCCCGGCCCGTGCAGACCCACGTGCTGAATTGGGGAGTTCCCCCAGTTCAGTTCTCATTGGGGCCATGTGGGAGGCTCCCCGCCCAGTTCCTGCCCTGCACCGCCCACGCCCACCTGTGGAGTAAAACTATATGGAAAACTAATGTCAACTGTGGAGACTGCTCTGGGCCCTCCCACTTCTCTCTCTCTCTCTCTCTCTCTCTCTGTCTCTGTTTCTCTTTGTCGAAAATCAATAAAATCTTTTAAAAAATAAAATAAAATACTATTTTTTTCTGCATATATTCCTTTTGCCTATGATTTATCACTAGATTTGTGATTGCTAGCTATTTTTTTTCTAATCAGATACTCTAAGTTTCAAGAGTTTCTTTTGAAACCTTAATGCCTAGGGAAAGATAAGCAATATTAATAATAATAAATGCACATATGCAAATAATAGATCTATGTGTATATCCAATGTGGCATAACATTAGATAAAGCACTTTCCATATACATTTTCTCATTTAAACCTAAATACAAAACTAACATCCAATCCCCCTATTATTCCTCCTATTTATCATGAAGTGGGCACTGTGCTAATGGATCCCCATGCAATGTCTCTAGAGATGAAAAAGTCAAGAAAAAAAGACAATTAGAAAATACATTTTGAAATATATAAGGCACCATGACAGATAGTTGAGCAGACACTAAACTAGGCACAAGAAATGTCCTCTGTGCTGTTTATTTCTACTTCTCTGGCTTTGGGTACGTGAAAACCTCGTTGGACCTCAGTTTAAACAAACTTACACCAAATTAAATTAAATTTTATACACCAAAATTAAATTAACACACCCCTGCCCGAAATCCCTCACAGAGTTACTCTGGAAATCAAATTAGATAATATGTGAGAAATTATTTTGTGGTTTGCCAAATGAAGAATTAATATTTGTATTGATTTTCTTCTTTTATTTGACTTTTGCCAACATGTGTAGCATTGACCTAAACAGAAGCCTCAGTCTATTGAAGAATGGAAAAGAAAATATTTTCTGAGAACTGTACAAGCATGGTCTAACAGTCTCTTGCCCTTTTACTATTCTAATAATACATACAGGTATTTGGCAGTCAGATGCCTGAATTACAATCCAGTGAGAGATGAGCTCAGAAGAAACCAAGGTCTTATAGGGTCTACTACAAATGTGGTGGGGTGGTTTTTTCTATTTTTTAAGTATTTTCTCAAAGTGGAGTCTACAGGCAACTTGCATACAAATCACATGGTATGATTACAAAGATATCTGACTTCTGTACCCACTTTCACTCGCTGAAGCAGAAGTTCCAGGATGGGGTCCCGAAATCTGCCTTCTTTGAAAAGCATTCCAGCTGAGACATAGGCCCACAAACAGAACCCAGAACTTACTGGCTGAAGTTTGCAAGTTGTAAGAGAACATTTGTTCTTCATTTGTTCCCAGATGTAACAAGATATTTCTATCAACATTATATTAAAAACAGATATGTGTGCTTATGTGGAATAAAAGCAATACTCCATTCATTGGTGTACACAATGTGACTTCACTTTGCTGAACGTACTTTGAAGTGATGTTTTCTCAGCTTCGTCTAATTGGATGGTGCATTCATCAGAGAACGTTGGAAAGAGTATTCTTTTCCAGTGTTATTTCTGGCCTCCACTCAAGAAGCAAGCTCATAAGCAGTTAAATTGATAACCAACCCATAACTCTTTAAGTTAGGAGGCCTCAACTCATTTCAAACAATATTAAGAATCTTAAGATGGGGGGTGCAGGGATGGCTCAGCGGGTTGAGCATTCACTTTGCAGCCCTGAGGTCTGAGGATTGAGTCCTGGTCCTCAGTCCGGTCCTGCCCTGGCCTGTGCAGACCCATATGCTGAACTGGGGTGTGCTTCCCATGTGCGTGTGTGTGTGTCAGGGGGTGGGGAGCAGTTCGGTCCCTGCTGGGTCGACCTTCCATGTAGGAGGCCCCTGGCTTGCGGTGGTGTGCCTCCCGTGCAGGAGCACCCTTTCCTTCCCCCGGGGCTGGTTTCTGCCCTGCACAGCTCTGTGCCTACCTGTGTGGAATGAAACCATGTTGAAAAACTAATGATGCACAACTATGGAGACTGCTCTGGGCTGTCCCCCTTCTCTCTTTGCCTCTGTCTCTATCTCTGTCAAAAACAGTAAAATAAATCTTTAAAAAAAAGATTCTTAAGTTGTTAGCAAACTGTACTTTATGTTGAAAGATAAAAAGGTAGAGGTTTTGCCTTTGGCGTTCAATGACTATAGAATAATGTAATGCTATTTCAGAAGCAATTAGCTTCATGAAACATAGAACTAAAAGAGATAAATTAGTATCTGCTCAACATACATAATAGAGCAACAACTATGTCCCTGACACTGGTCTAGGTTTAGGACTAGAGGAGTAATTAAGCAAAGGTTCCTTAGCACTTATGTTCTAGCAGGAATGACAGAAAATAAAGAAAAAGCTAATATTTAATATTGCTCACATATCAAATGGCACATTAGAAGATGATAAGAACAATGAAAATAGCTTACTTTGAATCTACTATGCTGAATTTTAAAATTCTGAAAACTTATTAGAACACAATCCACTGGATCACTCATATACGTGTATGATCACCTTTATGGTATAGTCAACATATATAGTTACAATTGATCCCTGTTTTTCCCTGAGACCCAATCCTGCCTTCTTGTCATTCCTGACCTTCTTTCACAACCGTACTTTATGTAATGTTGCTCAAAAAAGCAATCAGTCAGCAGATTTGTTTTCTGTTCCCTTTTAGCACTTCTAACTTGGGCAAACAAACCAGTTTGAACCAGATAGAGCATCTCAGCCTTCTCTGGATTTCACCCGGAGTCAATGGATATTCAGTCAGCTTTAAGATGGCCAACTAATACCCACGTGTACCATCAAAACAACATTTCCCCCCTCTGTTGTGTTATTCATATTTAGACTTGTAATATGACCCCATTTGAAAGCCCTGTTGCAGAAATGTCTTGGAAAAGAACTTGCAGTTTATCTGTGCCTAGGAAGTCCCTGTTAGTTTGGGAGAAGTTGATAAAACATAACTAAAATAACCCACCAACTGCTATGTATTTTCTTTGCATAGCCTGTCATTATTTTAGATGAAAGCGAGGAGCCGTGTTTTTTTCTGAATATATCGGCAAGAAGAGAGGATGTTGCTATTCTGATCACAAGTAGCTTAATAGGTGTGTTTTTGGTTTGATTTAATTTTTCATAGTGTACCTTCTGCTTATAAAAAAGCTTTCTTGTGGGGCGGGGAACAAGTGAAAGTTAAACTTCACGCAAATCACCTAATTACGTACAAATTTCAACCTTCAGCAATTTTTAATTAAGGAATACCATCCACTTCATGCTAAACTGTAAAAACTGATTCCATTTCCATAACATTAACAATAATGCACTGACCAATGCTATCAGAAAAAATGGCAGAAGCAAACACAGTACAAATTGTAGAGCAGTTGTATAGAAGTGGCTTCAAGTCATAACTGAACATAAATGGTAAAAATAAATCAAGGAGGAAACTCTCCGAGTCTACTGACCTAGAGCTGTCAGTTTGAAAGTCAGATAACTATCCAACAACCTGCAAGAGAAGTTACACAGCAGCTGAGAGAGACACTTGGATGTACCAAAAGTACAGGAACATCGTTTTGAAAGCCAGATTACATATGAGACCGTCAGTGTTCCCGACTTTAACTCCTTGGCAGACATGTGAGCTGAGGGTGCACATTGCATAAATGGATGGCAGCAAACCACCGCTGGGCGAGCAACTAACCTCCCAGCTGCAGGCAAGGAGCTGCTCCAAAAGGCATGTCAAAAGGACAGTGCCAAGACAGGCAGGCGTGATGCGACGCAGAGCAAACGGGTTGGAGTGTTTGGTTTTCATCGTCACGTGTAATTTTAAATATAAAAGTAAGTTTTTGAAAAGTTGATTAGAGTTGGATTTTCAGCTGAGGGTCTCATAATTAGGAAATAGCAGGCTGCCAGTCAACGTCATCACTAACTTGTGACCCTCAGAAAGCTAAATGGGTAAAAACCATCACTTGGCAGAAGTCCTATGTGTGGCTCTACCCCCATGTATTTCCTTTGTCTGGAGGCTGCTTGGCCAAACACTCTACCTTCAAGCACTGCTTTTAGGAAGAAGAAATGATTCACCTTGAAGAAGGAAGAACTAAAGAAAGGACAGCTCAGAGGGCATGAGATGTCTGGCGACCTCAGGGCTTTAAATCTGCAAGTTTTATGTGTATGACAGAGCAGATTTTGCTTAAAACATAAACACCTTTTCCTTGTTGCTATATTATGTGAGTCCAATAAATCATTGCTTTCATCGGCCTCTTAGTTCTAATGAGTCACTTTAATGATAAGACCATGCCCTGGTCCTGGGGCTATTTCAAACACAGGGGATTTAGTTTATCCCACACATAGAAGGCTCAAGAATTGTGGCATTAGAATAGTTGGAGTGGCCCCTCTCCTATATAGCTTTCATGTATGGATATACTTATCTTCCGTGAAACAAGGCGTCTTGCCCAGTCTTAACCACTAAGCCTGTGCAACACTGGAGGAAATTGTTCAGTCATCTTTCTCTGAATATCATTTAAAAGAAAACGATTGCTGGTATTTTAAGAGAAAAACTAGGAAATAGAACTTTTGTTTTTTTCATACTGAGCGATGGCCTTTTTTCAAAGGCACTACTTTTGCAATTCAGATACAGGAGTGATGTAAGCTTCCTTGCCTTACTGAAATTGCCCTGGCTTGTACCCTAGAGTTTTTATCCCATCATCCAGTTCAAATCAGGAATGAGGTACATGCAAGCTGTGTTTCTATTTTGCCAGAAGGATAATCCCCTAATGACCCGTCAGCATTTTCAACCCAGCCAGTGTGACCTTTCTGAAGCAGAGGTTGCTTTAAGTTTGCACAAAATAACCTTGGGGACAAATAAAACCCGAGTTTGGAGTGTCATCAGTGCCCTTCCTAGCTTTCTTTTCATTATGTGGATACTGTAAACACAGCAACTCTTCAAAGCGGTATTTAGTTCTGAAAACCTTTGGAATTAGAGCATATTTTGCATAATTCTATTAAAAGGCTTATACCTCGGCTTTGAAAAGTATTTGAGAAAATGTGATTTGGGGAGAAAGACAGTCTTATCTTTTGGCCCAGAAGGTGCCTTATGGAACTAAACTTGTTAATGTCAGGAGTACCTGGAAAGCACTAAAAACTAAAAAAAAAAAAAAAAAAAATAGAGAGACTTAAGGGGCTTCTTTGATCTGTGATTAAGTCTGCAGCGGTTTGAAGTTTAAGATAGAGATGATTTTCTGTTTCTTTCACTGTATTGCAAACTAAATATTGGAGTCATTATAGTGGTAAGAAACACAGGTGTATTTCTGTAGATTTTAAAATAAAATTTATTGGCTCCTTTTAAGTAAGGACAGTTCATTTTGGTGTCATTACAGACTTGAGCTCTTTTGTGGATCAGATGACTGTCATCACGTCTATTTTGATCATAGGATGCTGCCATCATTCACAGGCTGACAGCAGTCTGGCATACATTTTTTATATTCAGCTTCTAACATAGTACTTAAGAACTAAACACCTTCAAGAGTGTAGACAGCACAAAACCAACTACAATTAAAACGCCTTCTACTGTAGGTAGCACAGGTCTCTATTCAACCAGTGGCTGGTCCAGAGGCTGTTCCAAGAGAGTTCACACAGCCATCAGAAGCAACCATTCTATAGCTTCCCAAACTAAGCCTACCCTCCTTTGTCAGAAACCATGTCTCATTCAGACACGCTGGAGGCTGGGGGCCTTCCCTAACATGTATCTTCATTTTCGTTCCTTAGTCACCTGAATTGTTGCCAGGATCAGAATAAGACTTTTAGAGCCCCTAGCTGTTGTGTTTATAAACAAAAATACAGCTTCATCTTTTGAGATAATGAACAAAATTATAAGTAAGCTGATAGCAGAGCAACTTTCTTTTTCTAGATGGTTTCTTGATTATAAAACTGGGTGATTTTATTAAAGTGGAATTGTTCTGATGTTTATTTATGCCAGTAGGGTGATCTAGCAGTGACTATTGTGAGAGCATCAAGTTAGTGGCCATTTTTGTCCTCTACAATCTTTTCTGTCCACCAGCATAGCAAGACGACTCGTACTTGCTTTTCAATATCGAAGATTTTACTAGGTCCTAATTGTGTTTCACGTCTAATTTAAAGCCTTTTCCAGATGGTTCTGTGATTCTCCTTATCCATTGTAACTGATCTTGGTTTGCATTTCTCTTTGTTGACTATTGACCTTCCTTATTGTGTTTTTCCTCCCATCTTGCTATTTGACTCCAAATTTTACATTAAATCAACCTTTAACTTATTTAGACAAATAACATTTAGAGAAGCTCATATGCCTTTAAGAAAAAGCAATTTACATTTAATTAGTAATGGCTCTGGAAACTTATATACATTTGGCTTCATACATAAATCCATATGTATTGCTTTCATGTAGATATATAAATAAGGTTTATATGTTGAAGGTTATTTGAACAGAAGTAGAATTCTGTTAACTAGAGTTGCCTTTTTAGAATTGATGCCTGCGAATTATGGTCTTATGTAATACACAGGCAAAGTTATGTTACTATACCCAACACGAGGCAAAAATTCATGAAGTCCAGCCAAAATTGCCACCTGTAGACACACAGAACAAAGCAACAAAAGTCCTAATCAAATTACAGTGTAATGAAGCAGTCTCAGGCCCGTTGTGAACTTATGAACGCCAAGCCATTCCAATGAATAAACAGTGGAACAAAACTTGGAGAACAAAAAGTCTTCTCATTATTTGCATTCTTTTGGCAGCTGTAATTACAGGATATTTTTCATTGTCTGTTATAGCTTGTCCCCATGCTGGTTATGGTTTTAAGGTGTGGTTTCTTCTGTATTATACAGTAGTAATGATAATCATTAAAATAGGCAAAAAAAAATTTCTAAAATATATAAAGGATAATAGATAGGTATGTTTCTACTTAACTAGAATTTGTAGATGAATGGCAGTTTCAGGTTAGTTTTTATATAATTTAGTATAGCCATTACTGTACCTAAAATATATGACATATAATATACCACATCATAATTTCATAGGATTAAAAAAATCAGAAAACTGCATAGTTATTAAATGTATATATTTGCCCTTTATTGCTAAATACAAATTTTAAGATAACATTTTTTGTGATCACTAAATAAATATGTGTTTATTTTAGAAGAGACGGAAAATATACAAAATTAAAGGAAGTCAATAAGAATTACCCATAATCTTACAATCCAAAGATATCCATTCTGTTAACTAGGAATGGATAGTTAACTCTGTTAAACAGGTTCATATACCCTACTTCTAGTCTTTTTTTGTTACATATTTTCTTTTTAAAAATCATATAATGCTGTAACTGTTTTGTAATTTTAAATATATATGTTTACTTTTTTTGCTAGTTACTAGTCTCCCACTTCACATTTTTACATAGCTGTGTAGTCTTTTTTGTTATATGCATACTAAAATTTTATAAATGATTCATCAACCTGAGAAGAATTAGGATGGGTATTTACAGATTCAGGCCATAGCTGTTGTGGCAGGTTGATGTTTGGGACGTCAGCATCTTATTTAAGCCAGAATCGTATTATTATTATTATTATTATTATTATTATTATTATGTGCTTTAAGTACCTTTAGGTGGTCAAGCCTTTTCCTATCTGTTCTGTATCATGTGCATGGCCTCCCTATTGCCCATTTTTTGATGTCTGCCCATTGCATGTATTTAAGTTTCCTGCTGGAGCTTTCCACCTTTGGTGCAGAATGTTCAAGAGTCAAGGTAAACATTAAAAAATTAAGAAATTTTTGAAAATGACTTTTCTGACATGTCCGTTACGGTTTAAGTGGGAGCTTTGTATATTTTCCCCCCGCTATTAAGCACAGCTTTTTCATCTGATGCAACTAGCATAATTTGTCCTCTGCGCTGTGCAATGGCTGTATGTGTGTTATGTGGAAGAGAAAGAAACTAGAAATGTGGGTCATAATGGCTTGGGCTTAGTGCTCTTGGCAACATTTTATCTAAAATTTGCTATTTCTGTTTAGTCCTGGACAGGGTAGTTCATGTTGTAATGACGCATTAACCCCGAAATCTCTGTGGCTCAACATAAAAAGCTCATTTATCGCTCACATGGGGATTAAAGACTGGCAGGGACTCCCCTTCGTCCATGACTCAGCAGCGCAGGCCTCTCTACCCTGTGATGATGCCATCTCAATATGCTCTATAGGAGGAGATGGATGGAAAGTCACACCAGCTCTTAATGGCCTCAGCCCCAAAATGACATGTGTCTCTACTGCTCTCAGTCCCTTGGATAAAACTAGTAACATGATGGGAAAGGGGCTAAGAAATGTTGGATTGCATGTATATTTGATGAGTGCAATCTCTGCCACCTTATCCCATATCAAACCACAGAAACAAAATTAGTACCTCATCTCAGTGAACTTGAGCAGTGAATCAAAAGGGTCATTGGGGTCTGGGAATCTTAACTAACCAATAAGTCCATGAAGACTAGAAATCAGAGGCGTCTTAAGAGTAGTGATCATCCAAGTGGGGACAAACTGACCAACAAAGTTCCTGGACAGCATTAACCAGATATAATGAGAGCAGATCTGGCTCATGTAGCCATGGCTCCATGTCCCTGCCTTGGATTCTTTGGGAGTGTCATTCCTAAACCTGGTTACTTGTGTGTAGAACATGTCAGAAAGACTTTTAGAATATGTGGAGTTCTGGCCATACCTCAGACCTAATGAATCAGAACTTCCTAAAGACTAGTCTACATATGTGTATATTGCATTTTGTAAACTCTTCATGGTTCTTCTGATGTAGCCATGGCTTGAGAAATTATTGCTTAGAGGAAAAAGAAGTGGAAGATGTCTTTAGGAGGAGGGGCTAATGACAGAGTGAACCTTAGAAAGATATTGGGAAGAGCCCCACCGGAAAAGAGCCCAGTATATGGTACTATGGCTGAGAGTGATGGTGAGCATCACATGGGAGGTAAATTCAGCCCTGAGTCATGCTTCCTTGATTGGAACACCTTCACCAACTATCTGGTTAGAAAGTTAGTACCTACCTAGAGACCACTCATCATAGACCCGCCAAGATGGAAAGGTCTGACTTGGTTGGTCAGCTGCCTCTTGGTCAAAAAATTAGCAGTGGGGATGCTGGGATGCCTCGGTGGGTTGAGTGTTCTCTCTGCAGCCCTGAGGTTTGAGGGTCAAATCCCGGTCCTGGTCCAAGCCCACGCAGACACATATGCTGAACTGTGGTATGCTTCCCATATGAGGGGGCTCTTGGCTCAGTTCCTGCTGGGGTGAGCTTCCATGAGGAAGACCCTCAGTTTCACCCCTGGCTCGCGGGAGCAAGCCGCCCATGCAGGAGAACCCAGGCCCGGCTGCCTCCCTGTGTGGCTCCGTGTCCACTAGTGTGGAATGAAAGTATGTTGAAAAACTAAGGATGTACAACTATAGAGACTGCTCTGGGCCTTCCCCCTTCTCTCTGTCTCTCTCTGTCTCTATCTCTCTCTGTCAAAAACAATAAAATAATTTTAAAAAAAAGAAAGAAATTAGCAGCACTGTTAAATATTCAGAGGTGTCTAGAAAAGCCAATGCAGATAAGTCTCCCCTCGCACACACAGCACCAGAGGAGAATCTGACTTTTGCCTAATGGCTGGAGCTTTTACCATATGACTTTCTCTAGATGTGTCAGGATAAAGCAAGATCAAAACCTCAGGGAAGCACGAAGAAGTGGTAGGTCAATTTTGCATCCTAAATGGAGAATGGAGGGCCATTTAGAGTGATGTCAAGGTCAATTAATGAATGTCCAAACATAAGATCATAGAGTTGAGTAACAGAGGCACTGGATCAGAGTAATGACGTGGGAATCAAGCCCAGGACAGGGCGAAGGAAGTTGAACTGGCCGGAGTCATGAACTCAAGGAAAAAACATGAACAATCTGACTTAATTCTAGTGGAAGCCTAGCTGATTTGTAATTGTATTTATGTCACCAGAGCATGACTTCCCATTCCATATTTTTAAAGCTGCTGGAAGCACAACTGACTTTAGAATGTGTCCTCTTAGCCTTATGGATTTTTCTAAAAGACCATTTTCATGCTTTACAATGCTCAGGGTATGTAGAGTTTACATAGTTGCTCTGTAGTTATAGCCATAGTCATAATTCATTAAGACCCCAGCAATGGATTTTGAAAGTAATTTTTCTGTTTCCCTTTGCTCCATCTCACTTTACATTTGCTTTGGAATCCTGCAGGTAGCTGGCTGAGCTGGGAGAGAAAGATGTGGGTGATGTCTGATTCTGAGCCACATTCCAGGGCATATGAGTATTTTAGACTAAAGAAGAAAAGTCCAATAGAAGGCATGCAGATAGCCTTCCTCATCTACTTGAAGAAAACAGGCTTTCTCTGTGTTGCTCCAAAAAGGCCAATATTTCAAAATTCCAAAGAGAACATCTCAAACTAAAGCATCCTAAACATTTGTGACAGTCAACATTGACATTGGCTCCTTGTGGGTATTATTGAGCTATCATGTTCCACCAAGTTGCTCAGATATGAGTTTGAAACCATCTTTTCTTTCTACACACTTTTTCTTCAGCACCTCATCCAGTGTCATTGTTTTAAATGTCATATGCATGTGATATTGAACCCATTATTTTCTTCAGCCAAATATCATCTCTAGGCTTATATATTCAATTATCTTCATGACCTTCTACTAAAATGCTTTATGAGCACCTTAGATTTAATATATGAAAAATAGAACTCTTCATTTCCCTTCCTAATCGCTTGTCCCAAAGTCTTATTGTCCTTGTTTGTCCAAGTTCAATTAAAGGCACCATCATCTACCTACCTATTACTTAGCCCCAAACTCCTGGCCTCTCTCTGACTGTCACACTCAAACCAATTGCCTCCAGACTTTGGGCAGGAAATGTAAGAGTATTATTCATTGGTTTCTCTCAAACCACTAGCAAATAGTAATAAATATTTGATGAATGAATAAATGATGTAGAATAATCATCTGGAAGAAATAATCATGACCCTTATGATTTATAAAGCACTCACCATGTGCTAGGTGCTTTAAATATTATGAATTCATTCCTAATAACATTTCAAAGTAGGTAGGCAAGAGAAAAAAGCTCATAGAACTATGAGTTTTGTATGATTTTGCTTTTAAATTTTATTAAGCACTTACTATGACCAAGTGCTTTACATGGCTTTTATCAAGGTACTTGTAGGCATAGCGGTAAGTTATATATATATATAATTTAATCTTTACTAATACCTCTACTGTGGCTTTTATGCACTATTTTACAGATGAGGAAACTAAGGCTTATAAAATTAATCATCTTGATCTAGGTAAAATATTCAGGAAGTGATAGGACTGATATTTAAGCCCAGGTGCCTTTGGCTCCTACGGCTATGTACTTCCCTGTTCTATCACAATGCAATAGCCAACAAAGGCACTACAGTATTGAAGTGATGCCAAATTTTATGAACTGTTGCAGTAGATGATCTTATAAGTCTCTTCTAATTAAAATGTTCATGATTCTGTCATTCAAAGTCTTTTTCTCTACTTCTTTAGATATCCATTTACGACCTTAAAGAAAAAAATAACTTCCTAAATTTCATAGAAAACCTAAGAAATCTAAGAAATGTTCTAAGCCCACACCAATTCCACCAAAAAGATGATAAAAATCTCCCTCTTTTTTTGGAAAATTTGGCACATTTCAAAATAGAATTTTTGTCTTCTTAATATCTGGACCATATTAACCAGCCTGGCAAATGATTCCCAAGACCACGTCAGCAGA